>CAIGRF010118617.1:8956-22693 GCA_903798235.1 Fraxinus ornus | reverse complement strand
GGATACATGTTATTGTTGGAAGGTGTGAGATATGACTGGTCTAATATGACAGTTAACTTACTTTTTGGTTTATGACTTCAGAGATTGACATCACTGGCGATGCCATTTTGTGATTTTTTTAAAAAAATTTAGTGTGCTGCAAGTGTTTCATGCTTTGCTTGTCCGGTAATGAAACATGAACTATGATACACTTATTTTATATTTCAATGGCCTTTGAAGGGAAGATTAGGGGTGGGCACCGACTGAACCCGTTGAAAATGGGGATTTTATAGATGGCACAGTTCCATGTAAGGGTGGAACCGAAATTGGCCTTAACCGGATTCTGAAAAACCAAAATTTTGTTTGCAAAAACAAAAACTAATGCTGCACATTCATTTTCCTTCACGTTCCCACAATGCAGTAAAAGGAAATATTGTTATCAAAAATCATATCACGTCGATGTCTGGAGAGAAATTGTTGCTGCTGATAGTCTTGGAAGGAGAAAAAGGGTATGTATAAGTTGGTGTGTGATAAGTTTTTGCGTGGAAAGTGATTTAGAACAGAAAATCTTTGAAGTACACCTCTTTCTGCATCTGGAATGCTTCTAGCCTTTAGGATACATTCTTTGTGCTGATAGTCTTTGGAGTAAAAGGATTTGGATAAGTTGGTGTTTTCATGTGCAAGGAGCCTGTGAGGATGCTGGCCATCTTGTATGCATTGCCGAGTGTCTGGAAACTAATAGCCTATGATGCACCGACACCGGCACGAGTGTCTGACACGATACATATTGGATATGTCGACATGCGAGTTTTAAAAAAAGTACAGACACGACACGTAATTGACACGTTGATTAAATTCTTAAAAATTCTTCATTTATATAGTATAAATTTAGTTTTATACTTGTTATTAATTTTTCTTATTGAAATCTTTTGAACATGAGTACCTATTTGTTATTTGCTAATAATTTTGAATTAACAATATATAATATTTTTAATATAAAAAGAAAAATAATTATGGTAGAGTGTCCGAGAAGTGTCGGTGTCGACTCGTGTCCGACATATCACGCTACCCTAATTGAAGTGTCTGTGCTACAGAGCTTATAGCTACAATATTATCATTTAGAGGTTTCCTTTACTGCATCTTCTGGACCCTTTTGAGAAGAGGAATTGGATGGCATTTCTGAAGTTATCGTTCCATCTCCACTTGTATATTCTCATGGACTGATTTTTTAGTCTTTAGATGAAGTTAATTCCTAATCTGTATGTTTGTTGATTTATAGTATAAGTTTGAATTTGAGGCTTGAAGATTACCGATTTAGCATCAATATATGCCTGTTCGTAATTTTGTTAACCCAATTATATATTTTGCACTAATCACCTGTAAGGTGTAGAACAGTTATTCCTCTTGCTTCTTGGTGTGTGTTGAAGTGAAGACCATACTTGATGAGGGTGTTCAATATAAAAGACTTGTCATGGAACTCAAATGTCACGGTGCATGATGGAAAAAGTTGTCTAAAAGCTGATCAACTAATTTGATCCTTTATTCTTTATCCTGTAATTATTTGTTAGATACCTTTGAATCCTTAGATGGATGTTGTCTGGTGGATTTTTTCATCTAAATTTATTATTCACTTAAACCTTGCAAGTTGCAATAGGCAAATTAAGAGAATGAAAATTTGTCACTGTTTAGACATTCTGTGTTGTCCAACTTTATTATATACATTTCTCTCATATATTTGTACGTATATCTTGTGCGAGAAATTAGAAAATAAAAGATAAGAGGAGGTATCTTAAATTATTTGGAACCTTAAGAAATTTATTCTATTACATAGTCATGGTATGCTAATTATAATATTGACTTGTTTCCCTGGCTGGCTTTAATTTTGCAGGTAGAGGGGTCAAAATCTCCTGAAGAACTGCTCACTATACTGCAGAGAGTGCTTGAAGAAAGTGCTCCTGTTCTTGTTTCATCCAGGCTTGAAGCAGAAGAAAGAAGAAACAACATGCTTTTGAGGGAAGAGCAGGATGCTGCCTACCAAGCAGCACTTGAAGCTGATCAAGTATGTAGCTTTTCAATTTATTTGGCTATAGCCATCAACTGTGTGTCCTCATTCTCTTGACATTTTTGTTTTATTTTTAGTAGTACATTTATTTAACAATATGTCCTACATTAGGCTAGAGAACGTCAGAGAAAAGAAGAACAAGAACGGTTGGAACGTGAAGCTGCTGAAGCTGAGAGGAAAAGGAAAGAGGAGGAAGAGGCTCGGGAAAGAGCTTCACGTGAAGCTGCTGAGAAAAAAGCTGCAATAGCTAAGATGCGTGAAGAGAAAGCTGCATCTCTAGGTGCAGAACCTGAGAAAGGACCGGATGTTACTCAAGTAAGTATTTAGTTGTATATTAATTTCACTTATTTAAGACTATCAGAAAATAACCATTCTTTTTAAACTTTAACATGGGAAGTAATGAAATTTATATTCTAGGATGATTTAGGTGAATAACACTCGATAAATAATTTAAATCAATATACTATGACTTGAAGTGCTTCTTTCTATTACTTTGTAACCTCATTGTGGTGTGGATTGATATGATGTAAAATATCTGTCTAATATTCCGTTGAACCATGGATCATTTCTATTCAAATTTAAAAGAAATAATTCGCATGAAATTATTGCTAATGGTTCTTTCCAATTTGTTAGGTTTTGGTCCGTTTTCCAAATGGAGAGCGCAAGGAAAGAAGGTTTCATTCTACTGCAACAATACAAACACTATACGACTATGTTGATTCTTTGGGTTGCTTAGAGGTCGAGAGTTACAGCCTCGTATCCAACTTTCCTCGCACTGTCTACGGCCCTGACAAATTTTCTTTGTCCCTAAAAGAGGCAAAATTACATCCTCAGGCCAGCCTTTTCGTGGAGTCAAATTCATGAGAAGAACGTGGACCAAATCTAGTAATCCAATACGAAAACTTTGTAGGAGATTTCTATTGTTGTGTGTTGTTTCTGATAGATGCAGCAATGATACAATTAACGCGATTCTGACATAATTGCATATTGAAGTTTACAAATGCGATAAATAAATGTACAAATTGCAGTGAAAAGTATAGCTCCCTCTAGTGATATCTTGAGTAAGTTTGGTTAAAAATTGTGCAGAATTTGGTGTTGGCTCACTGAAAATGCTCCATGTTTCGTATGTCACGCTAGAACTAGATTGGATAGCAAGGGATTGGATGGGATAATTTTAAGTGAAAAACATTGCTAAATATGTCTTCTTTTACTCTAAAATGTTACTTGATAAAAATTAAAAGAAGAACGCCAAAACAATGGTGAAATGAAAAGGGAAACACAAAATATAAGAAATAAAAATTTATTTCATTAGGAAAAATGGCGTCGCCCGGACTCGAACCGGAGACCTTCAGTGTGTTAGACTGACGTGATAACCAACTACACCACGACACCTAATTGCTTGTTTTTTAAAATAAATAAGATATAAACTGAATTATATAATTCTAATCTTTCATAGCTTTGTTGACGCCAATCCAATTCTAATCTCTTTTAATTTGCAATTTACGGAAAAAAAATTCCATGCTTTCCTCAGAAAATCGTAACGAAAATCCTCTCTTAGTGATAATTCATCCCTAATTTTCCATTAATTTTGTATATGTTTTTTAGAAGAATTTCTTCTGTTTTCAATTGTCAAAAGGTTTCGATTTCTAGGGTTTCATAATCTCATGCCTTAATTCTTTGTTCTTGGTATCAATTAACTTCTTTTTTGTCCATTTTTATCTATTCTGATTTTTACAGTCGCTTTTCTTTTCTATTTTTATTTTCGGGGATTGAAGAATTAAATGAGATGGCTAGGGTAATTGGAGGAAAAGAGAATTTGATTTCGAATTCTTCCTTTTATTCACTGCAAGTGAATTTGTTTGGATGCCCATTCCAATTTGGGTCGGGCATCGATACATTTTCCATTGCTTGTGAAGCCTTCTCTGAAAATATCCTTCTTTAACTAGAATCATATTTGTACAGTTCAATTAGGTTTTCAATTTTTTTTCTTTTTTCTGGATTATATAGTTTTTTGGATATAAAATTGTTTTTATATTGTGTGGTGGAGTGAGAAATCGAAGATGGAACCTAATGAGTCTGATGTTGTAGAAATTTCCCCAGACAAGCGTTACATTCGGGTACATTCTTTTTACAAATAAAATTAAGTTTGCTGTCTTGCATTGCTGTTCATTGTATTTTTAGTTGATTTGGTTATTTATTTTTATGGAATAAGGTTTAGTGTTTGGTTTTCTTGTTTTATTTTTCGAGTCTGTTCGTTGAATTAGATTGTGTAAGCTAGGTGTAAATTAGTAGAAATCTTTCCATAATGTTTTATGATGTTTCCGATTACTTTAATTTCAGTAAGTGGGCTTTAAATATGTAATGTTTTTATTTTCTGAACCATTACTATTTGCCGGTAAGTCCATAGGCAGCCTTTCTTGTTGTTTAGCAGAAAATATTTGTTAATCATTGATGAGATATGAATGATCAGTATGTACTCATATGCACATTTGTCCATGAAAAGGATAGTATTGATATGTGAGTTTATTATGTGTAGTGAACTCTCTTTTGTTTCAAAATTACAGAAAGCATAATGTTGGGAAGCATCTTCTCTATTGGGTCATCATGCCCCTTCAATTTTAGAATGGACATTAATTGTGTTTTATGATCATAATCCAAAAAGTTTATTTTAATGTATCTTTTCATGTCTAGAATTACTTAGTGATGTTTCTTGAATTCTGAATAGTTTAGAAATGGATGAGTATGTAATCCAATAGCAACTTTGGCGAATATGAATCATTTTTATAAAAGTTAAGTCCCCCTGCGGCTTTACAATAAAATATCTACTAATGTATGCGCGTGCTTGTATGAAAAATTAATTCATACTACTGGCTTGTTATTTTATTTATTTCGACATATTGCTTAATTATTGGGTTGTTATGGTTTATTACCATTTTCTGTTTCTTTCTTCAGTATAATGAAATCCTTGGGAGAGGAGCATTCAAGAATGTGTATGCTTCCTAGACCATCTTCTGTTTCTTTGCTTATAGGCTAATTGTTTAATCCAACAAGTGTGAGTATTCATCTGCCTGTCAAAATTTACTTCTGCTTGCTCTCTTTTGTAGCTACAAGGGGTTTGATGAAATTGATGGAATAGAAGTTGCTTGGAACCAAGTGAGCATTGATGATGTACTGCAATCACCTGAACATTTGGAGAGGTTATATTCTGAGGTTCACCTGTTAAGGACTCTGAAACACGAAAACATCATAAGGTCATATGCCTCTTGGGTGGATGACAAGAACAAAACTATTAACATGATAACTGAGTTGTTCACCTCAGGAAGTTTGAGGCAGTAAGTTTTGTCTCATTGTATTGGTTCCCATTCTATTTGAGTTGCCACATTTGCGTGATTTTTACTCTCTTGCTAAGAAAATGTTTTTTATTTTATTTTTTTCCTTTTGAATTAGGTACCGTAAGAAGCATAAGAACGTTGATTTAAAGGCTATTAAGAACTGGGCTAGGCAGATCCTTCGAGGTTTACATTATCTGCACACTCACAGTCCACCTGTTATTCATAGAGATTTAAAATGTGACAATATCTTTGTTAATGGGAACCATGGAGAAGTTAAAATTGGAGATCTTGGATTGGCCACAATAATGCAGCAACCTACTGCCCGAAGTGTTATTGGTAATTGTCTATCTTAGTCGAGAGATTATGTTATTTAGCTCATGTATGCTTTGGATAAAAAACAGATTTTTAGTATATTTTGAGAAAAGTTGATAAAATGAGTGGTTGAAAAGTTGATAAAATTGTTGGTCCAATGAAATTTGTGGTTGAAAATGAGTTTGAAGAAAAAATGAGTACTAGAAAATGGAGACCAAACAGGGGCTTAGCTCGCGTCTCTAAAGTTGTCAGCTCTTTTGATTTTCTCACAGGTACTCCCGAGTTCATGGCTCCAGAACTTTATGAAGAGGAATATAATGAGCTGGTCGACATTTATTCTTTCGGAATGTGTATGTTAGAGTTGGTTACGTGTGAATATCCATACGGTGAATGCAAAAATCAAGCACAAATATACAAGAAGGTCACTTCAGTAAGTTCATTGACCACCTGCTATACTCTTGCCATTTAGAAAAATCTTAGTATGCATCTTCTACATCTAATAGAAGTGTTGATTCTTATTTATCATAATAATTAATTTACTGCAGAGCATAAAACCTGCTGCTATGAATAAAGTTAAGTATCCTGAAGTGAAGCAGTTCATAGAAAAATGTTTGGTTCCAGCATCTCAGAGGTTGAGTGCTATGGAGCTCTTGAAAGAACCATTCCTGGCCGAGGATCCAAAGGATTTAGTGTGTGATCGTCTGCAGCTAACTGATTTTACACCTAAGTCAACAATCTTGCCAAAATCTGATTTGCCTTTCATGGACCTGGACCCTAATTACAAAATGCTATCAGCTGGCACTTGTGCACAGAGTATGTTTGGAACTTTTTCTACTGTAGAACTCCAGAGATATAGTGAGAGAAATGAATTTACCATAAAAGGGGAAAAGTTCGATGATGATACAATATCTTTAACTTTGCGGATCGCTGACTTGTCTGGTATGTAATTTGCCATACAACTGAAGATCTCTTGCTCTAAGTATTCTGACTGATTGTAATCTTCCCTCTTTCTAAATCGAAATATTTCTAGCAGGTCGGGTGAGGAATGTTCACTTCATATTTTACCTTAATGCTGATACGGCACTTTCAATTGCTGCTGAGATGGTAGAACAACTTGATTTGTGGAGTGAAGATATTGCTTTTATAGCCGAGTTAATTGATTGCTTAATTTTAAGACTTGTACCCACCTGGAAAACTTCTGGAAGTTTGGGTGGAGCTCATAGTTCTTACATGGTTTCTGCTGTGCTTCAGAGTAATCAGGTATTAGCACCCCATGCCAAAGACAATGGATCAAATATCTTTCCTGGCAGAGAGGCTAGTGAGATAGCGGTTTCTTCACAGTTCTCCGGATCAAAAGTCAATGATACTAGAGAATCAGTCGGTGCATCTTCCAAACACGTGGTATCAACCTCAGATGCAAAAGATAAGATTGATTTGAGATCAGCTTATGACGTTGACAAGCACAAGGTTAGCACTGGCGAGTCTTTAATGATTGAATATACGAATAATTCAGGGACCTCCTTCACGGGTTCATGGAATGGTTTATCTAATGATATGTGCATAAGCATATCTTCCTTGTCACTGACTGAAAAAGACGACGACAAAGAACACTGCTATGACCTGAAGCTAGAGCTTGATGCAATTGATTTGCAGTATCAGCAGCGTTGCCGAGAGCTTATGAGGATGAGGGAGGAGGCAATTGAAAACGTCAAAAAGAGGTGGATCTCGAAGAATTTGTCCGTTGTTTAACGTAATAGTTTTTCCTTTCCTTTTCTTTTTCTTTTTCAACCGATTTCTTTGCTCCGTTGTGGAAAGTTTACTTTTGTTTACAACTACACCTCCAGATATACAGGATGTTATATGAACTTTTATCATGGTTGCAAGTTTATTATCAATTGCTGGTGACATTCTCTTAGCAATGTTATCAAGGTTTTTTTAGGGTTCTTTCAGATTGTAAGAATTGAGTATTACTCTCAATAATTGTTATTTGCATATCATGAAGCAGGCAAAGTTGCAGCTTGTGTAGTAGTTTGCAATTTATAGTAAAAATTTACCATTATCTAACCCTTGGAAAGTTGCAAATTGGGTCCTTGCTGCTGCACGAGTGATAGATCATGCTTAAAACTCCTGACACGAGTTATAGTCTTCGAGCTGCGGTCCATGGACCAGGCTTTGCATGCGCAATTTGCACTTCAGATTGGTTTCGTTACAAATCCTATTAAACGGACTCAACTTTACCTTTCTCTAATACCTGGTTAAGTCTAGTTTTGACAATATGGGATATTTGGACATTTGATGTTCCCCAAGCCCATCATATTGCATTTGGATATTGGATGTTCCCCTACCCCCAACAAATTGCACGACAGAATGCATCTACAATCTCAATGGTTTGAAAAATGTGCATGTATTTGAAACATGAAATCCAGTGAGATGATGTATGTAGATGCATTCTCCAGACGTAACCAGAACCTGAATTCCGACTCAAGACATAAGCTGAAGCATATCCGCTGAAATGCCTAGACAGAGATATCAGCATTTCACGTGCCTGAGTTCAAGAACAGCTTTTTGCTGATAAATCATGATTATGAGTCGAGCTTCCTTGTTTGGGCAAATACCAAGATGATCACTTCAGTTGAAATATCAAGTATAGACACAAGCATAACGGTTTATTAAGCTGTTTAAGAAATGAGACGATGTTACTTACAGAAAATGGGAGCAATAACATAACCAATGACTACATTAGTGATGGGTTTTCTTAATTAGGCAGATACGAAATTGCAGTTATATCTACTCTTATCCAGAAGTCTAGAGCTACTTCAGTAGATCTATGTGCTAGCTTGACACAAGATTATCCTTGCCTCATATCGACTGCTCCACAAGGGAAGACCCAATTGTATAATAAAAGGTTGAATAAAGGAGTACAACCCATAAATAGTCACTATATTGACCTCAACAATCAAACAGTTGTTTACTTTTCCACTTTATTGAGAGATTTTGGAATTGGTACCTCATTTTCATCAGAAGAATGCGTTTTCACTAACTTACCATCTATGTAAAAATCAAGTTTGGCTACCTTAAACCATGTCCATCATATACTCTGCACGACAGTTCACAAAAAATCAACATACTTCCATGTTTTTTCTGTTTTCTTTTTGGGTCTGTCTTTCAATTGGAGGGGAAGTCGAGATAGTGGCTCAACAAAATCTATGTTTAATCTTATCAAAACATATTAGGTGTGTTAAGTGGGACGAGCCGCTCACCAGACCACTAGCAAGCTGCAAGCGCGAGCCGAGCTCCACTTTTATGCAGCAAGTCAACTCGCGGCTTGACACACACACTAGTGTGAGCTGGCTGGCGTGGTGGGCTGAGCTGAGTCCAACTGCGGGCAAGCCAAGCGACTCGGCTTCGTCCAATTAACACCCCTGATACACATATACCCTAATCAAAAGCCTAAAGGAATTAACAGAGAGGAGACCATTAATCATTCCATTGTCACTATTGACTCATCCCAAACCGTGCTGCATTTTTCCTCGGTTATGAATTCTTTTAAGACATATTTCCTCGAAAGTACGAAAAAATGCATCCATGCATAGTTGCATTCTCTATATCCAGACTTTAACTCGAGCAAATCTAAGCATACATGTTAAAGTTAAGTGGCTATAAACAGATAGATTAGATGTGTTCCTAGGTGATAGCCGCCAAAGTTCAAGAACAATCTTTTGCAGGTAAGTAATATGAATGTTGAAGGACAAGACAAAACATAACAGATTTTGAAGCTGTTCAAAATTAGTGTGATGTGCAATATCCTAAAGGGATAAAATACTAAATCATCATGGCAAATCAGAAACGGCAATGCCATTGATTACATAATCTTTTTCACCAGTCATTGAGTATTGGGGTTCTTGAAAATCACTCTCTAAATGGATATCTAGTTATAGATGCAACCATAAACTTTCTCCTACAGGTTCACAATATAAAAGTCTCCTACTTAATATCTCAATGCATGAAATTTCACTCTACTTTATGAGCAGAAATCATGCTTATAGTTTACCTTACCCATATCATTCATTCTTTCAAAGATTTAACAAAAATATACACACTACCAATACGATTCATAGTTTTATGCAATACATACAATCATGGTTGGGAAATTTTTGGATATCAAACACACATTCGGGTTATTGATATTCAAATAATTTCACCTATTATAATCACTTACAGTTACAACTATGCACCGTTTGATCTAACTAAGGTTTTCAGGGCAAGGCGAATTTCATGACACAAGAGGGATGGATGAAATTCAATAAGAAGGATAACCAACTCAATGAACCCATGACATGGGAAGGAATCAGCCATAATTAGACTGTAAACAGCAAAGAATTTATCAATGCAACTTTGTCACCATCACCATATTCCAGGAATCAAAGAACTCAGCTAGATACATTGCTAAAAATACATTTCATGTGATTAATATCACTGGATAAGCACTCGAGTATCAAGGAAAATAGAAATTTATTCACAAATTCCACAATCTTGAACAAGATTTTGCACCATAAAATAGCACATATGAACAAGGACAAACAATGAATGGACATTTTGAATTAATGGCAATGTCTTTGACACCATTACATATGAGCATCCACAGACTTACACCAAGATAAAGACGGCAAACTAAAGACTTCACCGTTGACTACCAGTTGTCCTTGACAATTTTCGACTTCTCCAGAATAAATTTTCCTTCCTTATACTTTTGTGTCTCCTCGTAAGCCCTCTCATACTTCCAGCCCAATACCTCACGGCAGTCATAGCAATATACATCAGCAACTGTATGGAGACCAGTCATAAGCTGTCTATCTTCTTTAGGCCCCACAGCAATGTTCATTGCATGGGAGAACAGAAATGCTCGACCATTTCTTCCCTAGCGTCAAATAACAGATATTTGTTGGTAAGATTATCTACCAAATGGGTATCAGCACAGTTAAGCTCACTAAAACAAAATAAATAAACCACAAAATAAAACAAGATGTATTTCCAATCACTTTTCCATTTTCCCTATTCTATCAGCTGTTAGAGTTCCTTTGCAGCATATCTCTAGAACTTAGTCACTGGCGGTTAATTCAATATATTTTGGGACTGGCGGTAATTGGGGCCCTGGTTACCTGTTTTCCCCCAGGGCTCTTGAGGGTGGCCCCAGAGAAAGAGAGAGACTAAGTTCACCTTTGTCAGCAATTATGTTCCCTCAGTTTTTTCTCCATAGATTTTTACAGTTTTATTAGTTAGTTCCAACATTCTTTACAAGAGAAGCAGAGAAAGCAATGAAAGCTTTCCATTCTGTCCAATGCTCCTGGATTCTAATACAAACCAACATTCTGACAATAACGCACCCGAACTTTGCAAGAAATCCAATCAGAAATGAACAAATAAAAAAGGTGAAAAAACTCAAATTTCAATTCCCTGATTTCTTAAGACTTCTGATGATTAAACAAGGTATTAATTTTTATCTTTGCCTCAGAAAATTGGTAAACCAAAAAACATTCTAGCATTGCAGAACAAATTTTGTCAAGAAAAAGAATGGATGTGTAGGCTCCCACCTGAAATGCTTTAGAAATTACATCATCATGAAGTGCAACATGATTTCTACAATTGCAGCAACTGTACAATCTTGGACCAATCGCCTCAGCCATTTGATGACCAATATTAACACCACTTCACTACAAGCTGATTGAAATCAAGATCATTTCATGTCACAAGATCTTGAAGTTCTATCACTATATCAACAGAAAATTGGTAAAAAAAAAAATAGGTTGTACCTTTATTGCCTAGACTCAAGAAAGTCAATGTGATGTTATCTTCTTAGCCTTTATCCTCTAACCAAAAATCTGCTTTCCACAAGGTAGAAGGGAAAGAAACCTTCAAGAATTATGAATTTTTTTTTTTCGAAAATAATAAAAACAGAAATAATTGGAGAAAAAATCAGAACCCAGATAAGAAAAAAATACAACTCAATTGAATCCAGTAACCCACAAACAGAAAGCACCAAACGATCAAGAAACCTAGTAGAAATTTTAGACTCACCCGTGGCGTGGTTCTTTCTGGTTACAGTTCAAGAGTGAGAGAGAGAGAGAGAGAGATAAAAACTTCAAAAGGACGTGAATTGAGTGGGTGGATGAGGGTATGGGAAAGTAATGAAGTATAACGTGGACTAGTGAGTCGGAGTTTCGGTTGAGTACGATTAGTAGAAGACAAGAGTTGCCGCGGAAGTATCAAGAAAATATTGTTGTTGTACCATATTACGAATTTTACCATTCATTCTGACGTCTGGATTCATTCTCTCAACTCAAAAGTTTCAAAACTTAATTTCTTTCCCTTTGGGCCCACCAGGAGGACCTTAATATTGAATTTGTGAGATCGGCCTATTAGGGAAACAGTTTCGAAATCGTAAGAAGTTAAGAGAGCAAAACACCTCGGTAGAGTGGAGCACTAATTTTCAACTTATTGCAATTAAGTTGCACATTTTAGAACTCCTTACTTTATTGGTCACTCTACAATGTAAGAATCTTATGTGATTGATACTCTTAAGAGTTGAGTGACCAAATGTAATTGCTCTGAGTTTTAGGTGATTCTCAAAGCACAAATTGTAGTGCTCAAAAAGAAATGTGCATTATAGAGAGAATAAGGAAATTTGCATTTTCTTTGTTTCCAACATTTACAAACTTTTACTAATATATCCTCAACTTTAATATCAGATATCCTCAACTTTGAAGAAATGTAGCAAAACTCGTTCTTCCATCCACGTAAAATGGCAAATTTGTCTCCCTCTTTAAATAAACACATAAAAGCAACTAAAAATAGCAGCAATAATCTTTTTTTTTTTTTCCAAAAATTACAAATAGATAACAATTAAATACAATAGACAATAAAAATTAGAAAAAAAAATGTCACTCTCCCAATCAGCCCCACAATTCCCATACAACCCACCACCAGCAGCCAAAAATTCCAAAAAACAGTACCACTCCGAAAATCATAAATCACACAATTTTCATCAACTTTTTAAAAACCAGCAGTGCTAACTATTAAAAATTAACTGGAATGATGAAATGTCAGTAATACTTGGACTTGACATATAAACCGTTTCTCCGTAAGAAAATGAAAAGATTTGATTTCTTTGGAATAACTGGCACCGGCACCGGCACGGGAGTAGTCGAAGGGAGAAACGGAGAAATTTCTTAAACTATTTCACATGCAAAAATAATATTCAAGAAGCAATTATTTCTAAAACTTTACAATCATAAACCAAACAAATTTAAAACATGAACTCATCCAAATACACGTTGGTGACCGAATATTGGTCAAGAGAAGGTTGGGCCATATGAGACGTCATCTTGAAACATCATTATTACACAACACGACTTTGCAACCAATCAAAAGAAAATCTCTTCAAAAAGGGCGATGGCACACATGCTTAGATCGAACGCTATAGTTTGATATGACTAAAGTGGTAAGCCTCAGTTTGGTGGCCTATATAAGAGGATAGAGGTCCAATGAAATAAGCATAACTGATAAGAAATTTCTCAATACTGTTTGGACAAAAAAACTAGCAAATTTCATTTCTAGTGTTTCAAATTTCAACAAACATTATATAGTTCTTCTGTTAAAAATTTTCATAAGTTGATCTAAAGGTGCCATGTTATTTTACTCATCAACTATCAATTCGAAATAATTATACTTTTCAATGTCTACATCCCAAAAAATATTATAAATATGCTTTGTTTAACCTCTGCAGTCCTAATATTTGAGTAGATCTTCTCTATGTATGACAGGCTACGTGGTGGTAGGTGTGAGGTGGGGCAGTGTTGACGGCTTACTGTAGTGGTTCGGGTGGGGGAGGTAGGAAAGAACCATTCTTGGGGTACAGAGTGGGGGTTCACACAGAACCCCCACAGAGACCTCACAATAGGGGGGTGGGTGGGATTTTTTGGCCATTTTTTTATTATCGTGGGTCCCATGCGGGACCCACTCTTGTGAGAATAGGTAAAACTTCTGTGAAACTTT
>CAIGRF010118543.1:7153-20152 GCA_903798235.1 Fraxinus ornus | reverse complement strand
AGATAAAAAATAAATAAATTTGGATACACAAGCCAAAATAATATTATTAGCCCAATTATCTAATGAATAAATCATCCTCCCCCTACAACATATCACTTTCAAATATAAAAACTTAATTGA
This sequence comes from Fraxinus ornus, assembly GCA_903798235.1. Taxonomy (NCBI): domain Eukaryota; kingdom Viridiplantae; phylum Streptophyta; class Magnoliopsida; order Lamiales; family Oleaceae; genus Fraxinus; species Fraxinus ornus. The sequence goes on along the minus strand of CAIGRF010118543.1, from coordinate 20,032 downwards.
ATTAAGATTTTATAGTGTATTTCTTTAATATTTTAGGTTGTAATGAATTACGTTTTCATATATATATAATTTACGTTTTAGTGTGCTTACATATATATTGAATAATTTTTAATATTATTTAATTAAATATTAATAAACGACCTCGCTCTTACGATCGCTGATTGTCGACGTTGACCGGTCAACATCCGCCCGAGTTGAACTTTAATGCTAGATTCGTCGCTGGTGTCAATGTGGTTCGCCGATCGGGCAGTTTGTGGTCCGGGTTGGGAAAAGTCTGAGTCGAATTGGCTCGTGGCTTGGTAGAACCGAGCCGAGGCCCAGGCCGAGCCCTATTTAGAGTGTCGGTTCAAGCCAGCCCGTGTGGCTCGTCGCATCGAACTTAAAAAAAATAGTATACAAAACTTTAAAAAAAAGTTTGAAAAAAAATCAAAATAATAAAAAAAAAATAGAAAGTTGAAGGCTGCCTGCAACAGGGCAGTTGTGTAGCTTTTTTTTTTTAAAGGCAGCTACGCCTGCATGCCACGCGTAGCTTGTGTTCAAATTTAAATTTGGTTGAAACGAATATATATTTTTTGTTATAAATATGCAATAAATTTTTAATTTCATATCAATTTATTTTAATTAGCTTAAACTTGCAGTATTCTAGTTTCAACTTCAAATTAAAAAAAAATAGCGAGTCAGCTCGGCTCGCTAAGGCTTGAGCCGAAAACTCAGGTCGAGCCTAGATTTTTTGGCCGAGCAAAAGCTCGACTCAACTCGGGTCAAGAAAAACCTGAACCATTTTTACTCGAGTCGAGCCTGAGTTTCAAGTTTCGGATCGCGAGTTGGTTCGACTCAGCTCGTTGACAACCCTACAGAAATCGTACATGTAGAGACTTGATCTAGAGCTCGGAAAACATGATGGATGAACACGAACAATACCTTTGAACAACCTGGAAAAAAGGCTAGGAGAGTAAGTTCCAATGCTCAAGTTGGAAAGTTACTGAAAGTATATATGCATAAGGCTATAAACTAAATAATGAATAACGTACTTGAATAACAAATAAGTGCTTGGTATATAAAACTCGAGGAGATGTGATTCCATGATAACTAAAACACATGTAGGAAACTTATCATAACCAGATAGGAGTAGACTCCTGAAGGCCTTAGAACTTCTATTGTGGTTAAGACACAAGAAGTGGGATAAAAGAGGATAGGGCATGGACTTAGGCTTATGTGGAGTTTGGGGGCCGTGACACACTGAGGAAAGGTGACCTGGAGGGCCAACGGAGTGGTCGGGGATGTATTACCCAGCCCATGCATGGAAAGCCGACCTGGGTATATGTCAAGATTGTGTTGTGTGGGAGTTATACAGTATCATCACACTGGGAGATGCATGACACGTCTAGTTATAGTGAAAATTAGGCCCACTTCAAGGTAGTTGCTAGTGACGCATGGAAGCTGCTAGAGCTCAGATCTCTAGTCTCTAACTTAGATATTCTTCTAACGAATGATGTATTCAGGCAGTCGAGCTCGGACTTGAGGGGTAGCTACCTAATTTATAACCTTCTGATATTTCATCTTTTGATGAATGATGGATGATTTTTTGTCCAACGTCGATCAAGTTATTACCTCCCTTACTAAATGTATATTACTTTACACATTTTCTCAAGTACTAAGTTACGAGTCATTACTTTTAGAGGAAAGAATTTTCTTACTGAAAGATCACATAACTGTGAACGAGTCATGACATGGTCCTAGTTGGAGGGCTATAATTGGTGGCACCAACTTTCTTGTGCACAATAAACATGAATCGTAACGTGCAATACCATTCTCCCTCAAAAGAATAATACAATGAAACAACAACGAGTGGGAATAATATGGTGTGGTGGCATACATGGACGGCCAAATGAATTCGACTTTCTTCAATCCTCACGAAATTTCATTTAACGGAGGTAAACGCGTTTTTTATTTATTTCTCTATCACTTTAGCGGGGAAAAAAAGGTTGTAAGACAGACGTGAAGCCATCGATCTGATACTATCTATTTGCCATTATATTAATCAATAATATATTCTTATGAATAATTGCATGCTGCATGCACATTAAAATATTTATCTTAATTATTTATTCCTAATACTCCATAAAAATATAATTATAGAAGTTCAAAGTCTTTCCTTAGTTTTTAGCTTGACATATGAAGAGTATATAGCCTGTCTCGATTCTAGCTTGGCTGTGAAGACTTAAAAGTTGGAATTTTAATTGATTAGGCAATTTCCGTCACTTTGCAGCTCTTTTTGTTCTCTTTTGGACCTACTGAAAACATGCTTTTTTAGATTGAAATGAACGAAATTTTTAAGGGTTTTTTTTTTTTTTTAAATATTGCATAGTTTTGTGCAGTTTTATGTACCCAATATGCACAAAGCAAAGAGGAAAATTTCTTCGTGATTGGTAGAAATATTATTGGAGATTGGATTTCAGTTTGAATTCTACAACTTGTATCACTCTGTAAAAGTGCCAAATGCAGTGTTGGCAGCACTACATTGGTTGCCAACACTACAATTTTTGGGCGTTGCTCTGGCATCCTGCAAAGCTATATGTACAGGTTTTCTGTACATACAACAAAGTTCTTTGTGTTTAAAATGGTCTACGTTCTTCTATTGAATGGTTAGATGCCAGTAAACTTACATGCCAACTCTTTTCGTTGAGTTTCAAGACCTAACGAAAACAAGTATTTTTTGTAATCAACTCCCATTTAAGCCAAAAAATGATGTTGAGGCTCGAACTCCTCATCTGTGATGTGCTCCCAAAATTGGCTGAAAACGTGTTTACTAAATGCGTTTCTTTTAGTAATGCAACTTCTTTTAAGATGGTGACACGTGGATTTTTGCTAGTCCTTGGATCTGTGGTTTATTGGTGTGTGATATATATACCACATTGCAAATATTTTATTCACTTGGTCTTGGTTCTTGAGTTTCTTCGTTCTTCTAGGTTCTTCTGAGAGTTTTCCTTTTTCTTGTAAACTAGGGTTTGAGATCTTTGTGTTCTTCATCTCTCATGATGAACTTGTAAACTGAGATCAATTAGTGTTTTAGCCTATGTAACCTGTTGTCTGAGTGATAGCTGTAAGAATAAAGGGTTTCTTGCGGTCTTGTAGTGCAGTTGGCTGTTGAAGGTTATCTTGTGTGATTCCTTCGTTTGATCTACATTTTGGTGTTTAGAGATAAGTGATTTTGTGCCTTTCTCGTGTATTTGAAGAACGATCTGTAATATTGTTACCATTTTGGGCTTGTTAGTGAGAAATCCTCAAATTGTATCTCAATCCATGTTTACATAATGTCTGTAAACAAAATCGATTTCAAGTATTGAAATCGCGGCATATTGGGATTCATACGCTGTTATATAAACCCTAGCGTGAACGATTCATAGGAGAAAGTTGACGTCGCAATGAGAGATGGATTGACTTTTATGCGCAAGTGATTCCATTGTGAAGCTCATTCCATCGGTGCAAGAATTTACAGGTGGCAGTACTTTCGAGGTTATGATGGCTCAACAATGATATATGTGAATCTTCCAGCCCTCAAGAAATTAGATGCAATTCTAATTAGCATCTTTATCGAGAAACATAAAACTGAAATTGTGAAAGTTGATCTTACATGTATTGTGTTGATAATCATAACATATAGATTCTTATAGCATTACAGAGAATGGGTGAAATGTATATTGATTATCGCAATTGAAGGTAATTGTGAATAATAATCAGGCTAAAATTCACAATATGTTTACAAATATATAAATTCACAAACCAGAATTTGCTGATTCAGATTTGAAAAATATAACAAATAATGTTTATATAAAAATTACGTGATGAAAATGTTATCTATAACTTGAGACGACAAGAATCTGCAAGATATCTCAACCCGTAATCAAGAACGAAGGTCATTGGCTAAAAAATTAATTCTAAGGTAAATATAAATTTTTCCGATAATTATAAATTATTGATTAAACTAAAATCAAACGGTGGTCTAGTTAAATAATTTTATATTAGGTTTCATTAAAGAAAAAAGGGCATGCCGTATAAGTGATCTAGTTAAGTAATTTTATATTAGATTTGATTAAAGAAAAGGGGCATGCCATAAAATTTATGTTAAATTTAATAAGATGAATTAAAATAACTAAACGTGCTATAAGATGACAAAGTTGATTTTTTTTTTCTTTTTTATTATCAAATTTAAGGATTAAATGATAAGTGATTATATTCCCACCACATTTTAATTGCATGAAATATTCTTAATTTTTACTAATGGTTATAATGATGTTCACAACTTTTTTTTAATCATATTTTATCATCTATCTTATATTAATTACCACATCATGTCCCTAATTAACGCTTTTCGTAAAAAAAAACTTTATTAACGTGCTTTAAAATAAAGGATAAATATTCAATTCAATTCAACTTTTTATTTTTATTCTTCTCTCTTTCTTTAAAAGGGGATCAAAGTGTTTCACCTTATGTAAAAGAAGGCTCAAACCAAAGTCATTAGCCCAGTAATGTTTCGCTCTTATGATTTGTTCTTGGCCTCGTACTTCTGTATTTCTTGTTTCTTTATTTATTTAAAAATATGAGAAATAAACAAGTCTTTTTACCTTCTCATGACGTAATTTTTGAACGAAAATTGTCGTTAGAAATAAGTTGTGCTAATTTTGAAAATAATAATTAGATGAGAAAAGTTGAGAAACTTAATGTGACAATGAGTAAATGTTAGGAACCTTTCATATAATTAAATGTAGTGGACTTATAAAAAAAAAAAATAGCATCTTGCACGATTGAAATTTTTTAAATAATTATTAGTGTACACCATAATTTCTCTTCTCCAAAAGGGAGAAATTGGGATTGGACTCTCCATCATTTCACATGGATTGATCAAAAGTAAGAATCTGAGTCCCCAACATATTTAAATTTATGAATATATGAATCTAGGTCACCCATGAACAAAATTGTCAATGTGAAAAAAAAAATGAACTTGATTTTTAGATGACTTGAAGTTAACGATAAAAATATCAAATGACTTATTCTCTTCAATCCAACTGAAAGTCGCATACAATCTTAACGTTCAAACTATTGGTTTTGATCACGTGCAAATCCTAATTCACATATTGGATTTTGTTTTTGAAGGTTGGAAAATCATACCTTACTTTTGAAGGTTGGAGATTCTTAGCCACAATACATTACACGAAAGGTTGGGAAGCCAATCCTAATTCTTCCTTGAAAATAAGATTTCTTATTTTCTTTATTTCTATTTCTAGTTTCTATTTAGTTGACAAAGCTATAGTCTTCTAAGGATGACAAAATATTTTGTCTACACTACATTATCCAGATTTTCAGGACGAGCAACATGGTCCCCATCCAATATTACTAATATTCAATTTTAATTTAATGCTTTTAAATTTAAATCATGTTTTAAGAAATAAATAAATAATATTAAATGGGGGAAACATAAGGCTAGTTAATGGTTATATTTTAATCCAAATCGAGCATGGTCCTTGAAAATTCTAGGCAAGGGCAAGGAAGGCTGCCTCATACTTGCCCCATTGTCCCTATTTCTGACAAGAAGTTTCTCAACTTATGAGTTTAGATGCTGAGCTAGTTAATACATGGGTTTAATATACAAGAGCTTTGGCTAGTGCTCTTAATAAAGATGAAATTCGTAACTCAATTTATATTAGAATACAAAAAGCTCTGATGAGCAAATTGATCATTCTAAAGCTTAAATAAAATATCATATTTTAATATTGATGTTCCAAACGAACGTCTATTTTGCAAGAACAAGTTAAAAATAAAAATCTCTATGTTAAATTAATTATTATAAAAATTATTAAGGCAATAGTTAATTCTTATTTTGTTTGTTACGCCACTTTCTAAATGAATTAAATATTTTTAACTCTTTCTCATCGTCACACTTATATCCATAATTTTTTCCTTGTATTCTTATCATCAACATTCAATTAGTTAACACATCTTGTCCACCACAAATAAAGGTTGCTGTCCAAATATTCTAAACATATTTTGAAATAAGAGATAAATATTCTGTTAAAGTTTGTATTTATATTTTTTCTTATTTAAAAATATCATGAGCAAATAAGTTTTTTAGCCACTGTTTGGTACACATTAAAATTTTCATTTTCATTCTTATGCTCATTTTCAACCGCACATTATTCAATAAAATAATATTTTTCATCACATCAATAACTTTTCCTTCTTTTTCAACCATACATTCCCAATCAATCTACCATTACAGAATACATTCTTCCAAAATAATGTTGCTCAAGCACACCATTACATCCTCATAAAAGATTTTTTGTAAGAAAATCTTCATTTAGAATAAGATGTGCTAATTAATGAAAGACGACAATAAGAATGTGACAAAAATAAAAGTTTGAGAAATAATACAATGAGCAAATTTTAGGGACTTTTAATAAAAAAATGATTGCAATGTAACAACCTTGAACAAATTTAAGTAGTTATAAGTAATACCATATTTCTTTTTAATAAGGGATTTGTTTATTTATTTAAAATTCTTGTGTCCTCAGTTAGTCAGTTGTTAATGCCATAATATATTGAAATTTCTCTCTTTTTAGAAACTAGTTTTGGCTCGTACAATGTACGAGATTGGGTATTATGGAGGTAGTGTTAGCATGTTAGCATCATATTCACATTTCAATAAGCCACAGAAAAACATCTGCACAAAAAAGAAGAGTAATTCACAAATGGAAAAAAGGACTCATAAGAAATTCCCCTGGCACAGAATATATCCAACCTGATTAGGCGAGCAGTTTTATACAGGTATTGAGGAGTTCTTGGAGGTTAAATAAATTTGAGCATTTATAACTCCAAAAGTGCAGTTCGTTCAAGGGATTGACGAACGATGACACATTATATACTAATGGATTAAAAATAGGACCTATTAAATATTTAAAATAGATTTATAGGAGTTTCATACATTTATTTGAAGTTCCCAAGACAATTCAATTTTTAAATGACAGCAAGCTGAATGAATCAGCATTTAAAATTTTATAAGTTCAAAGAATTGTGAAAAAGAATGAAAACAAAATGTTGCTAATGCGCGCAAAGGCGAGTATAATTGCGTTTAGTTGTGCATTATGGGTAGAAATTGGCGTTGACCGCTAAATAAGATACTAATCCATTTGGCTTGGTGTTTTAGCGCTACATGACATCAAGGCGCGTCTAGGTAGGTGAACATACATATGAAATGGCACTGGCAGATGGCTATATAACATGATGAAGTGAATTTTGTAATGTGCGGAATGTAAATATTTATTTGATTGAAAATAATTTAATATGAAACATAATTTTAATATGCAGATGTCAAATCATCTGACTTGCCATTTTAGCATTGCATTACGTTAAGGTTAAGGCGCGTGTAGGCGCCCCCCAGTATAGGGCTGTCAATTGTCAATTTGGACACTCATTTGGTAAATCCTCAGGTATTTGTAGCATGATTGAGCGATGCGTATGTGTAAAAAAGCATAGAAAGATATTTTCTTATTGTAATATTATATTAGTTTTTAATCCATTAAAAATAAGACTGACTAAATATTTAAAATAGATTTATAGAATCTTTTTACAATTTTCCAAAGTATTGAATGAAAATCAAATTTTAAAATATGGCAATTTGAATAAATTAACGGTTAATATTTTATAACTTTAAAGGGCACAATTGTGCCTAGTTGTGCATTAGTGAATAGAAATTGTCGTTCTACGCTAAATAAAATATGAATCTAGTTAGCTTGGTGTTGTGGAATTGCATGACACTAAGGTGTGCGTAGGAACCTGCTTATATGTGTTCTTTAGAATAATGGATAAAAATATGATTATATTATTATTTTTTATTTATTTAAAGAATGAAAACAAAATGTTGCTAATGTGCGCCAAGGCGCATAGAAATGCGCCTAGTTGTGCATTAGTGGTAGAAATTGTCGTTCATCACTAAAAAGATGCTAATCCACTTGGCTTGGTGTTTTGCCGCTACATGACGCCAAGTTGCGTAAGATAACCGAACATACATATCAAAAAGGCTCTGGTGGATGACTATATAACATGAATGAGATGTACTAAAGGGCAGACTGAGTTTTGAAATGTGCGAAATGTAAATATTTATTTGATTAAAAATAATTAACATGAATGAGATGTACTAAAGAGGGCGGACTAAATTTTGTAATGTGCGAAATGTAAATATTTATTTGATTAAAAATAATTTTTATGAAACATAATTTTAATTTGACGATGTCAATTATTTGTCTTGTCGTTTTAGCATTTTATTATGTGAAGGCGTGCTTTTTAAAACAATCGTATTATGCTTTTTATAACACTGGTATTATGTGGAGTATATACTTGTGCGTAGTGGTACTGTGCATTTTATGTGGGGTATGCACCGTATAGTTCGAAGCATATAAGGAGTGTGCTACGAATTGTTCAGAACCGGTGGTGCAGTTGGTGCACCGTATGTCTGGATGCCACTTGCGGAATTAAGGGGCCACAGAATTCGGACCACATAGGGAGCGTGTGCCGAATTCTTCGGCACTGGAGTGCCGTGTTGAAGGGTCGCTTAATTTGGAGCACATAGGAAGCGTGTGCCGAATTCTTCAGCATTGAAGCGCCGTATGTCCCGAAGCCATATACGGAACTGGTGTCCGCAGAATTCGATCATGTGGTCCAAATTGTTCGGTGCTGGCGTCCCGAATTCTTCGGCCATGTGGTTCGAATTCTTCGGTCATGTGGTCCGAAATTTTCAGTGCTAGTGTTTCGCACTTCAAATCTTTAGAATGTGGAGCCGCTGATCCACAATATTAAATGTGCATATTTTATTTTTATGTTTTAATGTAGATTCCAAATGCAAATGAACAATTAAATACTATTACATATATATAAACATTACATGTCAAAATTTACTAATTTAAAATTGAGAGGCACATGAACTTTAAATACATCAACTTCATCATTTCCACAAAAACTATATTTAAGTTACAATATTGATGAGATCCTACAAAATGTTTTTTCTTTACATAAGAAGTCAGTCAACCAAAATATAGTACATAACTTCTACAAAAAAGCCACCATTCATGTTTTGCTTTGAACTTCAAGAGATTCATTTGCTCATTTTCTTCTTCTTCTGAGGTGGTTCAACAGTTTTAATTGGTTCTTCAAAAATAAATCTTTTTGTGCTGAGCGGAGGGATTTGCTCATTCTGTACAGAACATTCACTAAATTCGGCAGACATTTTGTTTTTATCTTTTATATTTTTTTCTTCAGTTTGATCATCAGTTAAATTTGAAATGTTGTTATCACTAATTGTCGTGATGATTTCAAAGCGATATTCTGGTGGACTATGGCATTTTTCTGTGACCTTTAAATAAAACAATAGTTCGATTTAGCTTTCTAGTTTCATCACATTGTTCAATTTTGTCACTGCAATCTGCAAATGTGAATTAGTATATGAATGAATTAGTATTATTTTTCGTGTAAATTATATTTAAAGATTTAAGAGGTGAAGATTTTACCTTTTGGAGAATAATTCATCAACACATCAGCATTCGTTTCGAGCAATGTTTCTGCAATATCTCTTATGATACTCGCATCCAATCCTCCTAACTTATCTTCAAGGTGAATCAATGCATTTGCTCTATAAAGAATGACAAATTTAATATATGAATATGTATTCTGTAATGTCTGAAGTAACATTTGTGGTTATCTTTTAATGCAAAATTCTAGTAAAGATTCAAATATACTTATATGATCTTGGAACAGCCTTTGATTGTTCATATTTGCAGAATCTGCATTTCTGGTTTTGGCCAAAATCTCAATTTGATGTCTTTTTGCAATTACTGCAAGACATATACCAGAAGGCTTGTTTTTTCATGTTCACTTTCCACTGTGCCTTTACCCAATAAAATTTTTCCTGAAAATAAAAATATTTATATAAGTAAATGGGAAAAGCATTTTACTGTATAGAAGACATTTAAATAATGTATATATATATGTTACTTTTATTGCGTAATAAACGAGTCTAAAATTACTTCTAGGTATACTCCCAACAATTCAGCAATAGGTGTAAACTTCTTCTCAACTGAAGGTGTAAATTTAGGTGGGCTAACAGTTAGAAATGATTTATCTCCTATAAGTTTGTCCAATTTTTCCCTATTAGCTTCCACCCTGTTAAAACAATTACATGTTCAGTTTTTTTTATAAAGTTTATAGGAATATCTATTGAAAGAATATATGTCTGTTGAGTATAGGAAAGTACCACTTTTTGTACTTTGCAACAAAAACTAAGTCAGCATTAATGAAGAAAGTGATGTTCACTTTAGTAGAAAGAGTGCTACCTACATGACAAATAAGAATTTGTTTGTGGTGGTTCTGTCAAATTACAATTAAAGTGTAGTATAATAGATTTACTATTGAACAAAGACACTTTCAGATTTGTAGCCCATATTATGGGTCTACTTGCTAGATTTTCAACTATTTTGTTACTTTCGTCTTCAGCGAAGGTATCCCACAAGGTCAGAATAACAGTACGAAATTTTTTGTCGATTAAGACAACATCCTATAAAAAAATTTATGTACCAAATCTTGTTTGAATGAGTCGTTTCTGCCATACATCTATGGCAACACCCACCACACCTATTAAAATATATGTATATATCTTAGATATATGTGTAGTAAGGAAATACACTTCAAAAAAAGTAATGTTATATTTTGAACTTACTTATGTTTGTATTTTTGTCCATGTACTTTTGAAGTTCATCAAATGCAGTAAGCTCATGCTTTGAAAATAAAAAGTTCAAACAGTCTTCATGGATTTCCTCAATCTTTGTTCTCCCAGTTATAGTCCAAATTTTTTCTCCAGGTACATTTTGGAATTCACTCTTGATATCTTTAACGGTTGCATTTGAGACAATGTATGTTTTTCCTAGTTTAAACTGTTCATCTAATGAAGTAATGTCTGCATCGTACATTGTCGCAGTTACTTTATTTCCCTACGTATATGCAGATAAATAAACAAATATTAACAAAAGATATAAATATAGGGAAACCTAAAAGTTTTTCTTCAGCACTATAAAATATAAATGTACCTGTAAATCCATCAAAGTAAGATTTTGATACCGACTATTGGAGTTTCGAGCTGTTTTGGGAGATTGCTTTCCCGCCACTATAATTTTCGCTGCCCAGTTAGTTTCCGAAGCCGAAATTTCAGGTATGAATTTATAAGATGGAGCCGTTTTTTTAAGTCTGAAAATTGCATGAAATTACAAATGAGCAAAACAAAAGAAAAGGAAAAAAATAAGCCTGACTAAATAATAACTACAACAATACCTGAATTAGAAGTTGGCGAAATATATATATTTCAAGTGCTCTGCTTTGTATTTTCTTATGCTTCAAATGTTGAAATAAGGGAACGTATTTATAGGGAAATTTGAGAAATATCTACTGTGGGAAATTGAATTTTCTGATAAGAAATTTGAGAAATATCTACTGTGGGAAATGAGATTTCTATCCAGGAAATTTGTAAAATATCTAATGTGGAAAGTGAAATTGGATTTCTGATGAAAAATCTGGGAAATATCTACTGTGGGAAATGAGATTTTCATCCAGAAATTTGTAGAAGGAAATGGAATTTCCATCCAGAATTGTGTAGAATATTAACTTTGGAAAATGCAATCTGTATACATACGTTAATTTTTGAAGAATATCTACTGTGGGAAAATAAATTTTAGACGTTTATTTCCATCAACAAAATAAAAAGATATAAGCTGCTATGAAATTTATTTGTTGTTATAAATTCTATTATTAGTTATAATTGGATACATTTTTTGAATAATGAGTGTATTGTTTATAATAAATATTATTTGCAATTAAAAAAGTAAATTTGATGTTTATGACTTAAAAGAAAGTACAAGACTCCTTAAATATTTTTATTTCTAAATGAGTAATTTAAATAATGCAAAATTAATTATTTTTCAAAATCAGCATAGAGGCAAACTGATGTGAAAAAGAAAGTTGAACTTTGCATTGTGTAATTTTTTAAACCGTCTCAAGATTCTTCAAAACAAGATAACAAAATTATGTTGTAGGAAGAAAGGAAAAAACTTTCATGTTGCACGAAGATAAGCATGGTGTCGACAATGTGTTCAGCCATTATCATGTCTTTGTGCCCAGAGACACCGTATATGTGCGCAATATGGCTACATTTTTTTAAACCAATGGGAACATGATGTCTTGTGTAGGTATTCAAGTAGTTTGAAGATAATGTGTATCCATGTCAGCATAATGAAAAATCATAGCAACTAAAAAAAAATATTCCTTAAGACATAATATTTAAACATAAGTATTGTGTTTGTCTTCTACGTTTGTGGTGTCCAAACAAGAGTGAACATGACTACATGGCGCCTAAACACAATGTGATTACAGGGTACCATGTGCGCATCATGTTTGCGTGCTCTTTTGATGTCATGTGAGAATAGTAGCTAGATATGACCTAGACACAATTAACCTATACGTGCAATGTAGACGCTATGTCTTTGTACATAGAAATTCAATGTTCAGATATGAGATCCATGTTTGTATTGTGCCCTCATGATTTCCTGACATGGTATGACCATGAACACACGGTGTCTTTACATGATCTAAACATGGGGCACCAAATTTAAATTCACACATAAATTTCATTTTAATAAGATAATGAAATCTATTTGAATGAATTATGAAATTAATAATTTGAATAATTGGATATCCTACATTTGAATACAAAATGATATTTCAAAATTGATAATAATTTAACGACACTGACATAACACAATAATTAATATATGTAGCCTAAAAAGA
>CAIGRF010118534.1:9765-32360 GCA_903798235.1 Fraxinus ornus | reverse complement strand
TTTTACTTGACATTGTATACCTGGTTTAATGCTGTGGCTACTAGGCATATAGAAGGATTGCCTGATTTCATGTCGTTCCTTACAGATTTGTATTGATGATACACTTCCCGTGTATTAAGTTTGAATAATAAAATATTGATTACCTTTCAAAAAAAAAAAAAAAGGGAAAAAAAAAGGTTGTCATTGTTGGCAAGAAAAAATCTATTTATTTTTTGCAATTGGTAAAAAACAAAATATTGTATCAAAATCATTCAAAACCAAAGAGGTTATCCTTCATAGAAACAAAATAAAGTAGAGAATAAAGAAGTTAAAAGAAAAAAAAAGTTGAAAACACAGTCAAAAATGAAAAGGCTAAAGCAGACAATGTTCTATAGAGCATTTTCATATTTGTTCTCTCCTAAATACTCAATTTAGGTGCATATTCATTTTATTTGACAGCAGCAGTACTATTATGCAGTTCCATCAAAGCTTTCTCTACAAATTACAGATCAAGATGTAGTCATCCCCCTACCATGAGATATATATTATGAACTCAATCTTGTGTGACTGCAAACATTCTTGAACAATTAGCTACTAAAAGGTTATTCTTTGCATACCTCCGTACACGCTTTGCATCTGCAGGGTCCATATTCAGATTTGTTTCAGTTTCTCCCTCACCTTCATCGTCATCTGATTGTTCTCCAGATGAGCCACTTGTTGTTGACTTCACCTGAGCCCCAGATTTCTTAGGCACCGCGGGCAGGGAAGATAACCCAAGTGGTCCACTGGCATCCTTATCTTGTCCCATTGATGATACGTGCCCAGCTCCTAAAAAAAAGAACAGAAAATCAACAGAAAATGTCCGTAATGGTTCTTGACCTTCATAGTACACCAAGCCATTATCATCTATTCTTATCAATAGATGAACTCCTGGACAATAAGCATGCATACAATGAAACTCGTGGATCATGATTTGGGGTATTGTATTATTTTAATTGTCAAAAGTCGAGGTGTTCAATAACAGAAAAATATGACAGTTCAGGAAAATGATGTAATCAAGAGGATCCGGGGAAGAATGATTGCGTACATATAAGTGAAAGACTTTGTTTACAAGCATGATTTAGGAAGGTGTGAGGAATATAAGTATATTTGACATTAGTCGGTCAATAGACAGCTAATTCACCAAAAAACACCATCGATATTTGCAGGTGAAGCTAAGGATCATACAAAACAGATCTAAGACACATCCTGCTTTGTAAGGTAAGTTGTACTGCAAGCCAGACATGCACCAATAAATATAAGAATGTTATGGAGGTGTTGTAAAGATTGGACCGAGAGAACGTCAACCAAGAGATTCATGCACATAAATTGCTAATGTTTTCGCAGAACTAAGAATAAGTAGCATTAAAATTCACATTAATTGTTCGAAGACGAAGAGCCAAGCTCATTAATTAAGACAAATCATATTGCACAAATCATGAAATGCTGCTCCATTAGTTAGTTGATTTGAAACGGTTTGCACTCTTAGTGTGACTAAGCTTTTGTTGCCCGACTACATTAGGACTCTTCAATTGCACATATAAATCTTCCTAATCAAAAATAACTTTGGAAACTTAGCACACTAATACCAAGCTTAACCACCACAACAGTGACCATTTGGATGGATTGGGGATTTTGATTTGTTGATTGCTTTACTTACTATAAGTACTCTATCATTTGGAATCTTTCTGTTGGACTTCGATTAATTGAATTAGATTTAATAGTACAGCATTCTCCTAGTCTTATTTTGATCCAGTTTCATTCTTTAGCGAATTGTTGATCCATTCTCTTTTGAATCACATTTCTGTCTACATCACCTTCCCAAGCGGTACCACCTTCAACACCACCTATGCACCATCTCCACTGTCCAAGACTGCACCTCTTTCTGCCCCAACACCACCTCCTCACCAGCCCCCTTGCCCACCAAGACCCACCACCTTCGGCCGAGAACTTCAAAGCCACCCATCTACAGACAATAGACTGTCTCAGCCGCCTACCATCATCTAACAACAAAACCACCTCAATTTCACATACTCAACCAACAAGACCAATCAAGTGCACATACAGACACAATCAAATGCATATATATGCATGCGTCTGCTGGTTTTTTGTAGTTAAAGTTGTTAAGCCATAAAATAATTGGGATATAATTGGAACTTTTTGTTACTCTGTGATTCCGCGTGGCATAAAATAGTAGCACGTGGATGCAAGGCTAAACCCACGTATAAGGAAAGGAGCCACGTAGCCAACCAAAATGACGTTACAACAAAATAAAGACAAGATAAGTTTCGCCACAATCGCTTTGCAAGGGTGAAGCTATAAAACCACTTCTCCCAAGGTTTCATCCAGACAAGACGAACCTTAAAACTTGCGTAAGAGATTTTTTTTTTTTTACTTGCAATAAGAGATTGACTTGTCTTAGCCAACATATTGAACTTTAATATGCGAACCAATTTACATGGAATCATTTAGATTCCATAAAGATATATAAGTTGAAGCTATAGGATCATTCAAGTATCTTGTCCCCTTAAACGAAAGCAAAAGAATATCCTCTCGAACTAGTGATAGCAAGAGTAAAGTCCCAAGTGGCGAAAATAGTTAGCGAGTATGCGGGAAAAGTGTTTAAAAGAATATTGTGAAAGTAATAAACCAACCAATTAACGAGTGTCACATGTCATAGAATTATCTAGAATCAAAAAGCTGTTTCAAGTCCTTCAACAGCAAAGCGACACATGTCCTGAAACAGGAAAAGACCATAAATCCCATAGGCTTAGGATATCTATAAATAACCCTGATAATCATAAGAAAAGCAAGTGAAATTAGAAACCCTAACCAAATTCTTGCTCTTCATCCTCTAACCTTTACTTGGTGGCAATTCTCATCATAAGTAGCTCTTAAAATGCTCCGGTGACTGAAAAGGCTTAGAAGTGTGACTAGGTGGCATGGATTTGTTGACTTCAAGTTTTGAGGTCAACAAATTTCAAACTTCGAATGGGTGCAAAGAAAAGACGTGGAAGATAGGGCAGGCTTGTAGTTAAGAGAAGGATTGAAAATGAATTGTAAGGACTCTGTGTACTTTTGGCATATGAAATAAAAGAAAAGAAACTAAAGAAAGAAAATAGCGAATCATTCTTTACTTTCTTTTTCTTATGGCACTATATCTTTCACATGCGGAAATATATTCATGATTGAAAGTTAAGTAATTTCTAGGCAAACTATACAGGAACTTTGCTTTCGTTTTCTCATAAAAATAGGCACCTTTAACACTTGTGTATTGTAGCTAATAGTATTTAATTTTGCAACTAAATTTTTATAGACGAATTTATGAATACAAGAAAAAAATATAATCACAAAAGACGTAAAATGCTAACCTTTAAGCCGAACTTGAGAAGCCTGCGATCCATTTCCAGGCGCTGCAGATGATGATTCTTGAAGCTTCAAATTATTTGCCTACATACAACATTGCGATGCAGACTTAGAGTTTACATTTTTAAAGCTTTAAACCCCTCTACTAATGCGTTAATCAACGAAAAAAACTGGCTTCCATATCGAGGAAGGAAATTGGGAATTCATAATTGAGATGGAAAAGGTACAAGTGGAAAGCACGAGGTATAAATTGCAGAAGCCCTATAAATGACGTAATAAAAGAAGAATACCCGGGTCAACGCGACCGCGGCGCACGCCATCTCGAGTCGACTTTTAAGGAAGACCTGGTACTCCCCGGAATCAGCCGGAATATTCGTAGGTGGTGGGACCCCCGAACCCGCCGCCGTCTTTCGATTATTGCTATTATTACTTTTGATATTATAGTCAACGTCGTTTGATGTGGTGGCAGAACACGACGGCGGAGGATGTGATCCCTTATCCATCGCAAGTTGTTGCGATGAGGAATCATCAAGTGCGGATGCCTCTTGGAGAAAGCGCTGGAAAGCCCATTCGGAAGAGCTCCGATTCATCATAATCTTCTTGTTAATCGACGAGGCGGACCCAGCCGGAGTAGTTGCGGATGATGATGACTCTTCATGCTCCTCCGTCGCCGCGTCTTGCCGAATCGGCGGCGGCTGAGGTGACCAGAAGTGATCCGCTAGTTCATCCACTGAAAACGCCCTATCCATGTCTAACTCGTACAGAAAGAAAAACAGAATTATGTGGATAGTGCTATGGATAAGAATAAAACAGACAGAATCCGTACAGTCATCACGAGTATGGCTACTTTTTTGTGTGTTTTGTCATTTTTCAATGATAATATGCCACGTGTCCATTTGAATGAATTTTGTGAGAAAAATTCCCTGTAGCATAGTTGTATGGATAAAGTAGGGTAAGAAAAAAAAAAAAAAACTTCAAAATTAGTAAAAAAGTTGAGTCCCCAAAACACACACACACACACAGAGTTCATCTTTTGATGTTAGGGTTTCCATTTTCTTCTATTTTTTTTGTCTTTGGAAGTAGAATTCAAAAAGGAGAATCTTTTCATCAGCGAAATTCTGCATTTTCCTGTTGATTCAGGTTTTAGTTGACTAAGAAGTCCTTAGTAGTTGCCGTTATCTACTGCTTTTCCCGCGGAAATCATTCACCTAAAGTAATAAATTCCGCGGCACGTGAAATTCACGACTTTTCTTTAATAATAACTTAAAACTTTTAATTAAATTGATTAACATGCTTCACCATATAAAAATATTTGAAAAAGTCATAAATTACACTGTTATTATATCCGATAAAAGTCATTTTAAAGATTCATATTTCCCGAATGCAATACAAAGTAGTTGTTTTGCAAATCTTTAATGACACTGAATAAAAAGGCAAGAGTTTTAGTTATTATCGTTATCCTTGTCTTATTTGAGTATCGTGGAAGTCATGCCTCTTTCGGCCCTTTCCAACACATCAAGCTCAGCCTCGTGGTCCATGGATGGACTTTGATGAGCGAATCTTATTTATGCCTTCTTTTTCGAAATAGAAATGGAAGGACCATCTGTGAATTCTTCGATCCCTGGGGCGGAGCGCAATGAGACCCCAAGTGTAGTAAAATTATTCGAACCTTTGCATGCTGGTACTAAAACTCAATACCTCACAACTTGGCTATGCTCCATGGGGATGGTAGGAATGGGGGAATGATTACGGTCGAAGTGCCTCGTATCTCTATTGTACTAACGTGGATTAAGCACTTATTTTTAAGTTACGGGATTAATGGATTATGGATGGAACTTCGTAAATGAAATAACTCTGGTCTCTGTTTGGGTGGTATTTCATTAAGAAAACACGTGAAACAAGCCTCGGAGTATCCGTGACAGTTTAATGAAGACAAAATAATTATACAAATACAAAAGCCAAAATAACGTTCCATTAGTATGACAATTTGGCCTTAATTTTGGACTTCTAACCACAATTCCATCCTTCAATTACGCCTTTCACCTTTACTTACAAGTTGAAACCTGAAGGGTATTTCTTACGAAAATCACGCAAAAAGAAAACGTAATTTTTGTTTCCCAATAACATGAAGAGCATGTTAGATTAATACGTATATTCAAGATTACACAGTATAATGAACATGATTAATCCACTGCAGCAAAGTCCATGTTGCCAAACATGTCAAGTGCCCATTTTGGATGACTTTCGAAAAGTCAAAATGAGATTTGAGACTCAAAAACTGTATTTTAACTTGTTTGATTAATTTTATGAAAGCGCTTTTTCCAGTTAGAAGTACTTTTAGAGAAAACTAGTCAAATGTGGTTTTCTCTGAGAGCACTTTCAGAATAAGAAGCACTTTTGAAATTTAGTTTCCAAATAAAAATTGAAGTATCGTCATTCCAAATCTCTTTTGCAGGAAGCAAAAGTCACGTCAAATGGATTCTAATAACGTTTCGAGTCTAACGGCACGAAAATTAGTTACCTAACAAACATGCCTTTTAGCTTAATTAAATTGAGTGCAGATATTTGCCTCGTGACACTGCAGTTCAAGAATGACAAGGAAAACGATTTTTCAAACACGAGAATTTACAATTAGAATAATCTTGTCCGTATACTCCACCGTTTGGATTATGTTTTGTTTCTTAATGCAACAGTATGTCCGATTTGGCGCAGTTGATCCCGTGAATCCTTTCACTCTCTCTCTCTCACTCACACAACCACTAACGAACTCTCCAACTGCCTTCTATATAACAGGGACCAGCTCTGTCATTTCCAATCAATTAGTTTTTACAAGTGTAGAAATAAATAATGGCTTGTTTAAACATTCACTTCTTATGCTTAACTCTTGTCTTGCTAGTTTCATATACTTCTGCTTTTACTTCTCATGATTATTCAAGTGCACTTGAGAAATGTATTCTCTTCTTCGAGGGACAGAGGTCGGGGAGACTACCGGCGAACCAACGTCTCACGTGGAGAGGTGATTCCGGCCTATCGGATGGCTCTGGTTATCATGTAATACTACCTGTACACTACTCATGTAAAACCATCATAATGTTTGGTTAGAAATGGTGCTCAAATGATGTATTTTTCATTTGAATTGGATTTCTGCAGGTTGATCTTGTCGGAGGATATTATGATGCAGGAGATAACGTCAAGTTCGGCTTGCCAATGGCTTTTACTACCACATTGCTCGCTTGGAGCGTAATTGAATTTGGTAACTCGATGGGGAATCAACTCAACTACGCCAAGTCAGCCGTGCGTTGGGGCACGGATTATCTTCTAAAAGCAGCCACAGCCTCCCCTGGCACCTTATACGTGCAAGTATGAAAAACAAATAAGTGCTTAATACCAAGAAATTGAGTAAAACATGAGCTCTAAAGCAGTTCATTTTGCTTACAATGTGGCCTTAATGCAACAGGTGGGAGATCCAAATATGGATCATCATTGCTGGGAAAGGCCTGAAGACATGGACACACCCCGTAATGTGTATAAGGTGTCGTCTCAGAATCCAGGTTCTGATGTTGCTTCAGAGACAGCTGCGGCATTGGCAGCTGCTTCTATTGTGTTCAAAGATTCTGATCCTGCTTATTCTGCTAAATTGTTACACACTGCCATGAAAGTAAGCAATTTGGTATATTGAATTGGACGCCAAAATAAACAAGATTTTTTTAACTTAACATTGTCAGACACTATAGTCCTCACTGCTACTTGTAGTGAAGTTAAGTTCAAACCTATGTGCAGGTGTTCGATTTTGCTGATAGGTACAGGGGTTCTTACAGCGACTCACTCAATTCTGTGGTGTGTCCATTCTATTGCTCGTACTCAGGATACCAAGTACGCCAAACTATTTATGCCTCCTGTCCAGTATCGTAATGTCAATATTTCGCTAAACTAGCATAATTTTTGGATTTAGGACGAGCTTTTATGGGGAGCATCGTGGCTTCATAGAGCATCTAGAAACAATTCGTATTTGGCTTACATTCAGTCGAATGGGCAAACTCTGGGGGCCAATGAAGATGACTATTCCTTCAGTTGGGACGATAAGCGTGCTGGGACCAAAGTTTTACTCTCTCAGGTCCTAGTATTTACTTGTTAATTCTGCTATCAAAGAATTAATCAGCAGACTATTAACTGTCTGTTTTTGCTTTCCCATCCATTTACAGGGCTTCTTAGAGAACAGTATTCAAGAATTTCAATTGTTCAAATCACATTCAGACAACTATATCTGCTCTCTAGTTCCTGGATCACCAAGTTTCCAGGCTCAGTATACCCCAGGTTTGACTGGACCGAATGTTCCTACTGTATAAAGGGCTTTAGGAAGCCGAAATTATCATGAAATTTCTTGCATTACTATGATTGGATCACCCTAACATTTCTACTAAATTCTTACAATTTACAATGTTGTGTAGCTTCTACCATTGCTTGATTATCTCATGTTGAATAAAATTTGACAGGAGGACTTTTCTACAAAGGAAGTGAGAGCAATCTTCAGTATGTCACTACATCAACATTTCTTCAGTTGACATATGCTAAGTACCTAAACACAAACAAAGGAGTTGCCCACTGTGGGACTTCAACCGTGACAGCAGATAAACTTGTGGCGATGGCAAAGAAGCAGGTCGACTATATACTAGGCGAAAATCCAGAAAAAATGTCTTATATGGTCGGGTTCGGGCAAAGGTATCCACAGCATGTCCACCATAGGGGTTCCTCTGTACCATCTGTACATGCACATCCGGCTCGCATTGGCTGCAACGATGGATTTCAGTACCTGCGCTCGGGTTCGCCTGATCCAAATGTTCTTTCGGGCGCCATTGTAGGTGGTCCTGACAATAAGGACAATTTCGCCGATAATAGGGATAATTATCAGCAATCTGAGCCTGCTACATATATTAATGCTCCATTTGTGGGAGCTCTAGCTTTCTTCTCAACAGCAATGTAACCTTTTAGTACTGGAGTCTTGAAGTTCAGAGGATTTGTGGATTAAAAACTTATATGATCCCAATCCCATGTCATATTAAATGTCAAAATTAATAGATAAATAATTTCTACCGAGATTGTTGAATATTTCAACTAGGGCTAGACAAAACTCCAGAAACGAATCGAACTCGAGCTGAACTGAATCAAGCGATTCTTCTTAAGTTAAATACCTGAATGGGTATCTGAAACGATAACCGAATGATTTGGTTCGGTTCTCGGTTCTAAATTGACCTAAATTTTACCCAAATCTATTATTCTACGTAGTGCCGTTTTTACAATTTTGAAGAAATCAAATTGGAAGTCCAACTACGCCTCTTTTCATTATTGTGAGCTCGTTATCTTCATCTTTCCGTGATTTTAACGATCAAGTTTATGAAGAACTCAACAAAGAGAGGAGCAAAAGATACGTAAGTTTGGACTTGTAAGAATTAAGATTGAACATATCATTAGTAGAATTAATATAGCGTTGTTTTAAATATTAAAAAATTTAATTGTTGTATGAAACTCAGGAACTTAATGGAATTGAACAGAACCGAATAAAATCGAACATGAACGGTTCCATAATTAAATTTGGACTCGATGGTTCAACTTACTAAATACCCAAAAATTTGGCTTCGGTTAAAGAGAATCGAACTGGATCATGTCCAACCCCAATTAACACTAAAGAGTTACTTTTTTATGTAACTACTTATTTTTTTAGTGTGATCATTAAAAAATATATTTCAGAGTTTACATATTTACTTATACGTAATTTTATTAAATATTATACAACCACCTAACTTTATGTGCAATTTCAATTAGTTCGTTAAACTTTAATTTGTCTAATTTAGTCACCGAATTTTAATTGGGTCATCGAACTTCAATTATAGTTTTAATTTCGCCAATCTACAGCATGTCATAGTAAAAACTGATTAATTAGCATCGATTTCACATCACATACAACTTACCACTATGTCACGCCATAAAATGATAAAATAAAAACAACACGTAAGTTAACCTTCCATTATAAAGGCATTATTGCAACTTTCATTTCTAGTATTTTGTGTAGTGATTGGCCAACTACAGAAAGATCAACAATAGTATGCCGGTCAATTGAGAATTTTTCGTTGACTTAACGACTTATGATTAAATTAAGTTTAGTAACTCAATCGAGATTTATCTGAATGTTCAGTGACCGCGGATGAAATTTATAATAGTTAAATTGAACGGCTAAAAATAGGTAAAATTTCATAAATAAAGAACTGTACCAACAAGAGGAAATTGAGAGAGTTCGGACTCGGAGAATCCCAACCCGACACTTACCCTTCATGGCCTTGTCTCTCCCTATCCTCTTCTTAGTTCTCGTTTCAATCACTTCACGCGCTGCCGGCGAGATCCGGTACTCGGAGATCCGATCCGATGGTCGGCCCATAATCCCCTTCGATGAATTCGGGTTCACCCACCGTGGCCAGCTTGAGCTCAACCTCACTCAAATCTCCCTCTCCGGACCCGACCCGTCAACCCTTGACATCTCCAAAGTTGGGTTCTTTCTATGTACTCGTGATTCGTGGATCAACGTGCTGCAGCAAATTGAGGATGCGGAGATTAAGTGCGCCCTTCAATCGGAATCGATTAAGAAAATTTTAGTATTCAGTCAACTGCATAACCCTACTTCCGCGAGCTTTAATCTGCTGTACTCGGAATCAAATGCCGATCAGTACTCCCTGGTGTTCGCTAATTGCCTTCCGCAAGTTAAAGTGTCGATGAATGTACGGTCTGTGATGTACAACTTGGAGAATGGAAAGTCCAACCAACGGGATTATTTGTCGGCGGGAAAGACTATTTTGCCCCGGGTTTATTTCGTATTCTTCGTAGTGTATTTTGCTCTTACTGCGGTTTGGATTTATGTTTTGTACAAGAAGAGATTGACTGTTTTTAGAATTCACTTCTTTATGCTTGCGGTAGTGATCTTGAAAGCATTGAATTTGTTGTGTGAAGCGGAGGATAAGTCTTATATTAAGCGAACCGGGTCAGCCCATGGGTGGGATGTGTTGTTTTACATTTTCAGTTTTCTAAAGGGTATTACACTGTTTACTTTGATTGTTTTGATTGGGACTGGGTGGTCCATTTTGAAGCCTTATTTGCAAGATAAGGAAAAGAAAGTTTTGATGATAGTGATTCCATTACAAGTTGTTGCTAATATTGCACAGGTTGCGATTGATGAGACTGGGCCGTATGGTCAAGATTGGATGACATGGAAACAGGTTTTTTTGCTTGTCGATGTAGTTTGTTGTTGTGCAGTGCTTTTCCCGATTGTTTGGTCGATTAAGAACTTGCGTGAGGCAGCAAGGACAGACGGGAAGGCTGCTGTAAATTTGATGAAGTTAACTTTGTTTAGGCAGTACTACATTGTGGTGATATGCTACATTTACTTTACACGTGTTGTGGTTTATGCACTGGAGACTATCACATCTTACAAATATCTTTGGGCCAGCGTGGTGGCAGGGGAGTTGGTAACATTGGCCTTCTATGTGTTCACTGGTTACAAGTTCAAGCCTGAGCAGCACAATCCCTATTTTGCTATTGATGATGAAGAAGAGGAGGCTGCAGCTGAGCAATTGAAGCTAGAAGATGAATTTGAACTGTGAGTTGCCAATGCGGGTGTATGTCAGTGGTGCATCATCAAATCGGAGAAGATTGAGGTAGATGTCGATCCTTTTATGTGAATTGTGTAGGGTATTCCATCTTTAGATTTTTGTTTTATTTGTGGCCAACTGTTTATTCTATGAATGTTGTCTTCAAGCTAGTTATGCAATTTCATGTACTTCTATACTTGTATGTGAATTTTGTTGGAGAAAGCAAATCTTTTGTGAAATTAAAAATTCTTTGATGTTACGATCGGGTGGAGAATATTTTTCATATGTAATGGTAGTGGTTGGTGTCTAGAGTCATTGTTGATGTTAGAGGAAAAAAGAGCAGAAGAATTTGGGGGAGAAATCTAGAAAGAATTTTAAATTATACATAAAATTTTCAGCAAGATTATTATATGTAAAAAATTATAACAAAAGTTAAAACTCAATGAGTTAGCAAATGGAATGAATTTTCTGCTTGAAGACTATTAATGATTTTAGGAAATAAATAAGTATTTTCTAATTTTATTCCTAAGACAAGTATGTATTTTTTAAATTTAGTGACCCATGAACCGTGAGGGGTTGCTCAATTGATCAGACTTTGAGTTTGCTCCCCAATGTCACTAGTTCGAGTCCCCTCATGTCACTAAGGTAAGTACCAGCTGTAAACTTCAGGACCCCGTGGGATTAGTCGAGGTGCGCGCAAGCTGGTCTGGACATCCATGGTTATCAAAAAAAAAATTTAGTGACCCATGATTGGAATATAATTTCCGTCTCAAGTAATAAATGTCCATCATTTCCTCTTGACTGAAAAGAACTTGACACCGGTGACCTATGCACTTCCAAGAAATCAAGATCAAGAAGTCAAACTTCTTTTTTTGATATCCAAGTATCAATAAATGGATGATCTTTCCTACGAAGAAGGAATTGATGATGGCCACCATCTGATGAAGCCTTTCTAAATATCCATAATGACAACAATTACCTCCCAGGAAGAGACAGGAGCATAGGGAATGGGAATGAAATATTGTCCCAATAGAAACAAATGAGACGCATACGTGCTTCACTGAGGAAATGAATCCCTCACATTGAAAACAGGGAATATTAGTATGATGGCAAATCCTGCAAATAAGCATCATATTCAAGTCTTCGGAGTTATACGAAATGAGCCGAGTGATTAATCACAAAAAAATTTAATATCAGTTTTAGGATCGTTCTCAGAAGAAATAGGTACAGTTACACAAGTGAGCACCTCTATCATAGGAAGATAATTTTTTATTTGAGTATTGAGTTGAATCAATTGTGTGCTGTATGAAATCACTAACTATTCATGAAAAAAAAGTCGTTATTGCTGCTTATGACCACCCTCTTATGCTTACAGATGTGGATGTTTGTTAGGATTCTCTTTCTCCCGGAAGTCATTTGATAATTCTTTATTACAGAGTCCTCCAATACGCTGTTGTAACGAGCAGTTGTTGACTTGAAACCGTCATCAATAATGTCATAATTATATTAGCAATTTAGTATAAATTCTCTTCTGCACTCTGAGCATTTCCAATTATTACTAAAAGATGTTAGCATATAATTCTAGAAAAGTGAACTTTGCATTTTTATTTTTATGTTTTGGTTGGTTGCAAACTGTGCATGTCATGGCAAGAATTTTTTGTAATATTGTATCATACTGAACTGTGCATAGCATGGCAATATTTTTCTACAACATTGGACCATCTGGATACATAAGAAGGTAATTTTATTTTTATTAGCCCTGAAACAAGTGGAACTTTAAGCTCCTAAGCCTTTCTCATCTTATTTAGAAGATGTAAAGGGTTTGGAGAGAGCAAGTAAATGCCTTTCCAGCTCCTTACATGTGTCTTCATTTTGACTTGCTTAACTTCCACTTGGGTGTTTCAGTTACAAATAATAAATCATACTATTTATGTCTTCTAAAAACACCAAAGATTAGTCCTGGTTAAAAATTTTAACCTCTGCTTTGTATCATTCATATCAAGTAAAACTTTTTGTTTTATGACTTATCCTTCAGGCCTAACATGAAGCCTATCATTATTGATAACAAGTTTCCCGGAAATAGCACCAATAATCAGTGGAAACTAAGATTTGAAAATTTGAAAAAATAAAATCGAAGTAACCAACTAGAACAGAAAGGTATTCAAATCCTAGTCTTAACTTTGTCGTTTGAGATACTTTTTTATTTATATATGACTCAAACAGTCTGTGTGTTAATTCTTGATTGGCTCTTGAACTTACCTGGAAAAGGAAGAAATACAGACTAAATTTTATTATAAGATGAAATAATTACACAATATATATTATGTTTCTCTTATATTTCCAGGCTATTTTAATACACAAATAATATTTTAAAATTAGTCTTTATTTTAATTAGACACACTGAGGAATATCAGTTTAGATCTGTTCTGTTTTCCCTTTTTTTTTAAAAATTTATGGTCCAAATGGAGTGTGCATGTCCAATTGTTAGATATGGGAAAACTATACCCATGAAGTTAGTTATATTTTTCCAGGGTGTCGGATGGCATGATATGTAGTTTTAGATTATGTGAACCTGACTGATTTCCTGATTGAGCATCTTACCAAGAGAAAATCTTGATTCTGATTCACCTTTCTAATCAAGTTACTCTAGTTAGTGATTATAAAACAAGAATACAAGTTTTAAGAATTGAAAGATCTTATTTAGTATATTTGAAATGAGAGGAGTCACTTTCCATTCTGAGTTGGGAGGCTGAAGAATTTGTCATAACTCCCAGTTTACTTGGATGCCAGAGTAAACCTTAAACCAAAGATAGATCTGGACTTCACGAATGCTTGTATTGCCCCATTTCTGCTTTTTTCTTCTTCCAACATGTCTTGGATCCTTTTTCCATCATGAAATATGCAGTAGAAATTTAGACGAATAAATTATGCAAAAGCAAGAATGCTGGGCATCTGTAAGCCTTCCTCCCCCGTAAGTTCCCTGTTTCATTAATCTGGTAAGAGGACTACAACCGTGACTATATCACTTGTCGACAGGGATTCAAGGCCTCTCTCTCTCTGAATGTTTACTAATAACAAAGAAACGTACCAGTACTACTTATTTTCAGTAATGAATTATGATAGAGAAAAGTGTTCTCTCTCCATTCTGTTTAGTACAAAAACTTGGTCCCCCAGTTGGCTAGTTGAGACATCAATTTATTGCATCCTGTTGGGCATTCTGATTACTACCGACTGTTTTTCTCAATTATTTATTGTTAATTGTTTTTACCCAGTAAGGTGATATCCTTTCTGGATTGTGACCAGTTTTCTTTCTCCTTCACATTGGTGGATGAGCCACTGTTAGAAGCATTTTTGGCCTTCATCTGAGAAATAATGGTGTGCCTGAGGATGTAATACATATGCATTATACTCTGATGATAGGAATTAGCGTAAACTTTTACCCCCTTGCTAACGGATTTCACGTAAACTTGATCAAAAGGTTGTGCTCAAAACAGGTACTAATTGTAGCCTATATCAAGTGCTAAGTTCGTCACTTAAATGTAATGACTCGAGTTAATTATTCATTAACACAAATGTGTAGTGAAGTAGTGAAGCCCCTCCGAAATCATACATCAAAATAGTTGACATAGACATAATGGTTGATATAATTCTTGACATAATGTCGCATGGTAACCTCTCATCAGATTATTCAAAACACATTAAGCTTTTTCATTCAATCAAATCTCGTCAACACTTATTATGTTACTCTATCTGCAATTTAATTTCTAACAAAGTAGCATTATTCATATCAAGATAGTATTGCCAACATAAGCTACAAATTATATCTTAAATCAACATAATGATAAATTAAGGTCTTTTTGTCTCCTTTTAAAACAAAATTCTCTAATTTTCATAATCATTTTTAATCACACATCTATAAAATAAATATTTTGCACGTTAATTTTTTTCCAACTTCTTAACCCATATTTTTCAAAAAAAAATCACTATTCAAAACATTCATTTTTCTTGATAATGACAATCAAACAGTGGCTAAATACATAGAAGAATGAAATTCATTCTACTATAGGGATTCAAGTGAACCTCTGTATACACTGAAGGGGTCTAGTCCATTGTCGGATCTAGGGGGGGATTGGGTTGTGCTACAGCCCGTCCCCCAACCCAATTCACCTTTTAACTTTTTTCTTTTTTTTGCCGTCTCAAAATTTTTCACTGCCAGCATATCAAAAGTAACATTGCAGGTTTCGATAATGACACACGTCAGACTGTATTGTATTTCTCCGACTGACTCACTGAGTCGGAATAAATATGTTCTCTCTCTAGACACGCACACACGGTAGAGAGAAAGATCGAAGGGTCAACCCCACCATCCACCATAGTCATAAAATACAGAGAGGTGCATGTGATGCAACTTTCACCTTTACAATCCCCATTAGAAGCAGCTTCATCAATGGGGTAGAATGGACCTACTATCAATTACAAAACTCAAAAGCAAAAGCAAAAAGATAGTCCTAATCAAGAAAAGTTTCATTTCGTCTACAAAGCACAACCAAGAAAGCAACAGCCCCCCAATGGTGATGATGATCAGAAGCCAAGAAAATTCCCAGAATCAGACGGTTCCCATGGCCCCCATCACCACCTCCATTTGCCCAACCTGGAAACTGTACGAGAATCCCTTTTATATTTCTCATCAACAAGAAAATCCTACTCACAAGCAACTTCATCATCTCCATCTACCTATTTCTGCACGAAAAATCGCGGCTTCTTTCTGGGATTTAACCTTTATCAAGCCCCTTATGGAATCTGAACTCGAAGTTGCTCGAGGACAGATTGTTCGGTTGAAGGCTGAGCTAGAATGTGAATGCAAATGGCGTAAAAAAATGGAGTCTTTGAATAAAAGATTGGCCAGGGAACTTTCTGTGGAGAGGAAAGGAAGAGAAGCATTGGAGCGAGTTTGCCAAGATCTTGCTAAAGAAGTATCTTATGATAAAGCCGAATTCGACAGAATGAAGAAAGAAATAGAGGAAGAAAGGAAAATGCTACACGTGTCTGAGGTTATAAGGGAAGAACGCGTCCAAATGAAGCTCGGAGAAGCAAAGCTTTTGCTCGAAGAAAAACTTTTAGAACTTGAAGACTCTAAAAGGATTCACATCGCATCATCGAGTTTTAAGAAAGAAGGAAAGAATCAAGAAAATGATACAACTGCTTCCAGTGTTACTAATCAAGATATAAAAACACTGTTAGTCATCCAAATTATAGCTTTCATTTTCTTTTCTTCCAAATTAGTCACTGAACGTTCTATTTTTGTTGAGTTTCTTACAGGGACAAAATAAGGTTTGTTTTGGCAGATAAACCGGGGTGTAATAATACTGATGACAATGGCAAATTTCATTCAGTGGTAATTCAGAGAAGAGCTTCCCCAGAGCCTGAAAATCCTCATATTAAACGAGGGATTAAAGGGTTCGTCGAATTTCCGAAAGTGGTTCGAGCAATTGGCTGCAGAACCAAGCATGTGGGCACCAAGTTGGGGTGCCAGAAGGCTCAGCTAAATTTGCTACTAAAACAGAAGGGTCCTGTCCGATTCAATGGCCTTATGTCCAGCTAAGATTACTTTTTTTAATCAATTTCTGGATTAATTTTGCTTTTTGTTTGTTGATCATTGATGTTGTTCTTTCTAGTTATAAATTAAGGTCGTTTGGGGGAATGGGTTTCGTCTCAGGACCAGTATTCTCTGGTCAGAATATCAGATTGTAGTAAAATAAACTTGTTTGTAATTGATGAAATTTGACTATAGTAAATTTCATGTGTGGTTGTATACTCCATTTTGATGTGTTTAATTGTGTTTGAAAGTTGTTTTTTTTTTTTTTTTAACTTGTTAAGGTATAAATTCCAAAACGAATATAGATGAAAAATATTAAGATTTGAAATTTATCTTAAAAGATCAATATTGTTAAAAGAAGTAGCTCAAATTTTTATATGTTAGTTAATATTTGCATCTTTATTCGATGAAAGATTAATCCATTAATATGTCATTGCAAGATGTTGGTTCATTTGAGCAAATCAATCTTCAAATTAGTGTGCTTGTTTGACTCTTAATTGAATTGAATTGTTGGTTGGTGTTTAATGAGTCCTGATATTGTATTAAGATTTGAAGTTTTAACTTAAAATGTCAACCTAATTAAGAAGGATAAATCAAAGCCTTCTATGTTGATTTATATTTTTATCTTTATTTGACATAAGATTTATTTTTAGCTCTTGTTTGGTCCTCATTATTTTCAAAATACATTTTTATCTTATTTTCAATTACACATTTTTCAATAAAATAATATTACACATAAATCCAAAAATTCTCCTTATTTATTAACCACACATTCTCCATAAAAAAAAATATTCCAATATGTAATTTGGACAAAAAAAAAAGGCCCTATTTGATTGTGCTTTCTTTTCAATGGAAATTAAATTCTATTTCCATCTTTTTGCATGTTTAATTGACTAATTTTTTCATGAAATTGATTTTTCACATTTTCTTGATTTTTGATGAAAAGCTTTTCCCATGGATTTGGTGGGAAAAACTTTTCTGGCAACTTTTTATAATTTTTTTTTGTAATGGAAATAAATTTTATCCTCAATTGTAATAAATTTTATTCATTTAATGAACAATTTTCACAGAAAACAAAGCCAAACGAACACCAAAAGACCCAAAATTTCAATATTTTTCAGGTGAAAAATTATATCAATCAAACACAATTAATTGACAATTTCTACTAAAACAAGTTCTAGACAATTCAACTCAATTCCCTGAAATTCATTTTCTTTCCACTCAATTTCATTCTTCCAATTAAAAGTGTTTTTGGTTTACCTTTTTTAAGCAAGGAATAATTTAATTTGCTTATAATAGCAGAAAAGGTTAAGAAAAATGAGAGAAAAAACAACTCTTTCTTCCTTTTTTTTTTAACTATCAGAAATGGAAACATAAAGAAGGAGTTAATTAAACGAGTGGTCACTAAATTTTAGATTGGTTACCACTTGTTCACCAAAAAATAAATGATTACCGAATGTTCACTCATTAATTACCCATCCATCATTAGAACAAATTCCGTTTGTACAATTGAAGAATAAATTTCACGCAGGGATAAAAAAATGATGTGGCTGATGAATCATTTCCACGTACTCTAATTTGTTACGGATAAAATCAAAGTTCTTCTATTAGAGAGATTGAAATATTCATCCCCAACTCACTTTCATCTCCAAATCACATCCTCAAACTAATTCAATCTATTGGCAATCCCAGCTTTGTAATCCATATCCAAGTTTTATATCTACGTCGCCTATGAATTAAGATTTTTAGTTGTGCACAGTTCATCCCATTTCAGTGCGAACCCTAGATTTTGTGGGAGAAAAAGAAAATTCAACTTAGATTGGAAATCTTCAAGGCAAGAAATGGAAGTTGGCAAATTGTGAAGTTCAAAAAGAGAAGTCTCTTTAAGATGATGTGACAGTCCTATGTCATAAGGATTAATCTTTATGTACCAAACCATTTACATAAAGTTTTACCTAGGAGACACGTGGCGGCCCTCTATTGGGGCGCGCCACGTGTCTCTTAGGTAAACCATTATGTAAATGGTTTGGTACACGTAGCAAGATCCATGTCATAAAGGGAAAGGAGGGTCTGGTAGCACTCGCATTTTTCGGCAGTGGGCTCGTCGGAAGTAGGGGAAATCTACTGGGTTGAATTAGGATTTGGAGGGGCTTATTGAAATTCTCAGTACATAACCAAGATCCATGGGACATGTAGATGAATTGGTGCTTGAAGTTGGAGAAGAAGAAACTGAAGAAATTAACACCAAAATACAAAGAAATGGACAGAAAATTAAGAAACTAGGTTTCATTTTCATTTTGTTAGTTCAAAAATAAACAGATTCAGACCGAAAGATTCGAGAAACCATAAATGGAGAAAAAGCAGAATTCATTCCTCTCTATCGCGGATGGTTGATAGAAGAGAAAATGGGTGGTGAATAAGATCGAATTTTGGGATGTGGGAGAAAATTTGGAAGGAAGAAGTAAAAACATGTTTGTTAAATGGAACTAAAATTGCTATTTTACCCATTGTGTTATTATCCACCGTGTATGATTGTATTCAACTAATGCCGTTATTGCCACCGTATATGACTGTATTCAACTAATGCCGTTATTGCCACGTCATTTTTTCATCCTCCACATGTAGTTTATTGTCCACATGTACAAAAGGAATTGACCCTAGTGATGGATGAGTAAATTAATGAATAATTGGATGAACATTCTGTAACTATTTATTTTTTTGGTGAGCAAGTGATAACCAATAGGAAAATTCAATAGCCCGTCGTTTAATTAGCTCAAAGAAGAAGCTAAACAACTTTTGTAAGAAACAAGTATTGAGATTTGAGCCCCTCGGGGCACAGCCAAGTTGGCAAAGGACGGGCATTGCTGGGCTTGCAACCTCAGCGTGGGGAGTTCGATTCCTGGTTGGAGCAGTTGAGTGATGTAATAACCATTTCTTGGTTGGAGCAGTTTGGTGATGTAATAATCATGGAGGAGACTCCCTTGGGGCTAGGAGTATAAAGGGTGCACGGACCCTGGTCAACTTGAGCATAACCCGCGGTTTACCTCCGCCAGTTACTGAGAGACCGGTGGCTGGTGGTCCAAGATATAATCTGGTGTAAATTGGGATACCTGGGTATCAAAAAAAAAAGTATTGAGATTTGAGACATTCTACGTCGATTTTGCGTTAACAATAAATAAAATGTAGCAATGAATCAACACCCTTTCTGCCAAAAACAAAGTATGAAAGTCCAATTAGAAAATCTGTACATCATTTAGCCAGTCAATTTAGTCTAATTTGATTGCTCATTTAACATGAAACTGTTTCAATTGAAGGGTAGAATTTTCATTGCTATTCAATTTAATTCTCATTAATATCGGACTGAATCGAACCATATCTATTCTTGAATTCATGTTTGTATTGCAGCCATCTTTATTTATTTTCTATGGCATTCGAAAGTATCAACCCAATTTCAATTATTAGAGTTGTTACACCTCATTTAATGAGTCTTATTATCCTCGTTGCTCGTACACTATTGTGACTCACGTCTTCCATCCATTCTACACTCAAATATAATTATACAAGTTGATTGAATTAATCGTCGGAGTGCTCGCGACAACCCTCTCCACTCCATAATCGGAGAAGGTCACATGCTCTTAACGGTTTGTCCAAATGTGCAAAAGATAAGCTACGCAGATTTAAGTGAAGATAAAATTTGTTGATGACGTCACCCTTGTTGAAATCGAGGTCAACAAGAGTAAAATTTATGTATATCAAGCGTTCAGTATATTTGAACTTTCGGAACAAGATTAAAAAAAAAAACAAAAAGGTCGTTGCCAAAAATTACCTTCCTCAACTATGTTATTGCGAAGATGGTTCAAAGAAGACGCTTATGGCATCTTACACTCGAATCAATAAAGTAAAATTTTCGTGAAGTCATTTTACTAATAATTCCTAAAGGAGTCAATCCTGCATCCGCACTTGTGGCTACCCTTATTTTGTTTATCATTTCAGCACAAATCTAAACAGCACTGTGGATTGGATAGAAGAATAGATTTTCGAGGTGTTTTCTCGAAAAAACATATAGGATGGATGGGAGATGAGAATTGAGATGGCATTTAATAATCATCTGTCATGGCAGCTCTCATTCAGCATGTTAGCTAGTTAGCTAATTTTATGTTATCGTTATGCTTTGGTTAGGCCGACTACTATAAGCCAGCTACTTCTAGCTTCTACTGTGACAATTCCACTTTGGTGTAGTTTTAGTTTGTATTGGTAATGAACGAATATATCAAGCGATCTACAAGACGAGAATAAAAATGATCGAAATTTCACTCCCATCGTCATTTGAGAATTACCTATACATTTTGAAGTACAGACTTTAGGAAAAAACTATCGGACCTATGACACTACAAAGCAATCGAAAGAGGAACCTCACAAAAGTTTTAAGATCTACCCTTAAGGTAAAAATACGGTCTGCTAGAACCGTTTCAGATGTCCTCCATCTTCCTTAATGAAATAGATGGTCGAGAAAAACAAAGCCTAGTCGATCTCTCAACTCCTACTTTCAGACCAATATGTGAATCGAGCGAGCTTCCCTTGCATACAATGACATGGTGATAAACTCCTCATTCAAATTCAGTGCTTCCCGAACTGTATGGGAGGGTTTCCCACCACATGACTCACCATCTTGATCATCTGCATGAAATGTATGTTCAAACAGGTCGGTAAAAGGAAGTCTATCTAACTGGATTATCCTTGCAACTCAAGTGTACATCTAACGTGCCTAGGCCCTTCTTCAACAAATAACTATTTATAATTTAATCCCCCTTTCTCTTATGAAATTTAATCGGTAATACTACTTGTACATAATGGTCAAAAAGAGAGTGATATTTTTATTTGGTTAAAGATACACTTACCCAATTATATCTCATAACATCACTATATATAAATCATTGTGTAACTTTATTATGTACAAATAGTATTATTCGAATTTAATTGGGAAAATTAGGCCCATATGGCCGAAAATTTTGAAAATTTATTAAGACAATGAAAACTAATTCTCACGGCCCATAAGTTCTTCATCTCATAATTCATACGGGGAAAAACCACCAAAATCCCCAAAAACTCCATTATGCCCCGACTTCATCATCGGCTACCCACACTGCCATTTGCAACCACTCCACCACCTACCTCGCTAACCACCTCTAAAGCAACCCATCATTGAACCGACGATTGCTCATCTTTCCGAATGTGACTCTTTGTCAATTTCTAGTTTTTTTGTGATTTCTAAAAGTGTTTCAATTCTAGGTTCTAATTATTATTGCAAACACGGTCCTTTTAATCTTAAATGTTGATTATCCCATTAAGAAAGTGGCTATGTATCAAACGATGGAACTTCGATGCTTCTATTTGATGAATTGGCTGAAACGGCTGAGTTTGCGAGGAGGTGGGATCCATTTTGCCAAAAATAAAGCATTGAGCCTCGAGCTCTAGAGTGTTGGAAAATTCCAACATATATGGGGCCACACATTTAATATATTAAAATGTGTGTTGCTATTATTTAAAGAATATTAGTCGATTAAAGTGATCCACTAAAGTTAAATTTTGAGTAATGGGTATTAAGTTTCATGGAAATATAGTGTAGAGACCAGAAGTTTGTTTTAGATTGATGAGGGGTCAATTTGAAACAAATGAAAGATAATGATTATTCATTATCTTATTATTATTATTATATGGGGTCATGGTCTCCAATTGTTGGTGTTCTTGAGATTCTCTGCATCCCCATCAACAGAGATTGAAATTGAAGAAAAGACCATCAATCAATTGGAAGTTCGTAACCCTTCAGGCAAACAATCAGATTATTATGGATATAGGTATATTTGTTTCTGTTATTTTCTATGATTTCAACATGGAGTATGAAATTAGGGTTCATATGAGAAAATGAATTGTTTAAAGCATATAGATTGAATTGATAATCTCTTTTCGATTTTCTATCAAGT
>CAIGRF010118456.1:0-27843 GCA_903798235.1 Fraxinus ornus | reverse complement strand
CTAATTTTAATTGCGTTGCCTAAGATATTTATAGGAAGATATTTAAAATATCAATTGGAATTGAAATATCAATTAGTCAACAAAACACCAATTCACTGTAGTGAAACCAGATCACAACATGGCAAGTGTGAAAACTCATGTAACAGGAATGAATAGTGAATCCAATGATGACTCTTTTAATATAGGAGTGAGATAAAGACTCCCAAAGCTAACTATAAGCAAATGATCCTCAATATTGCCAGGGGAGAATGCTTTCACTCCATTATTGACTAATTAAGACCATACATAAATCACTTAATTATAATTAAGAGTGTGTTTGATTAACTTTATTTTTCATAAAAAATGTTATTTTTACGCCCAAATTCCTACTTTTGGGGGTGTTTGATTGACAATTTTTTCTATGAAAAATATTTTTCAATTTTTGATTACGTGACCATATTTTCCTTAAAAACACGAAAAATATTTTCTTTAGGTAGTGGTGATTTTATTTTTCAGGTAATTTACTCTCTCTTTTTTCTCTCTCATCTATCCATTCTTTCATCTACCCATCAATAAAAATGGATAAGTATAATATTTTAAGGTTGAAAACTAAATCAATCAAACACATTTAATTAATAATTTTTATACAAATAAGTTCTAAGCAATTGAGTTCCATAAAATTTATTTTATTTCCATACAAATTCCATACTCGCAATCAAACGCATCCTAAGTGTCAAAGTAATCAAAACAATCCCTGCTTCACATGCTAATGGAAAATTGAATGTAATCTATCAATTTGGATGAATGATGTAAATTTATCAAAGATTAGGGACACAAATGTTAAAAAAAGGTTGGGAATGGAAGTGCAAAAGAATAGAAATGTTGAGGATGTTTGGTGCAATTTACCATTATATAAATTCGGACTACATGGGCTGGAGCATGTTTTAAGGTAAGATGTAAATAAATACATGTTAGTTTAATAATTTAGATGAGTAAGTAGACAAAACATAAAAGTGCATTCTCACGACCATCCATAATGAAAAATTGTCACAAGTACGGTCTTTAATAGATGTATAAATTCAATAGACACGTTGAAGTCAAAAATAAATAAATGTGTCTTATTTTACAGTTGGCTCCTAACCTCTTCTCCTAGTAGTAACTTGGACCATAACCTTTAAAAGAGAGCAAGTTGATCTTCAATCTTTCATTATTGTTGCGAAATATGTCTTCAATTATCAAATCAATTCAAGTCTTCATTAAATTGTTGTGAACCCCTAGTGAAAATATACTCCATTTCAAATATGATAATATTTAAGTTGGAAAGAAAATCTATTTTAATTTAACAGAGACTATTGAAGACCGGTTGTACCACTATAATCAAAATTAAGCGACTCATTTTGCTCTTTTATATCGACTTGTCATCGGGACAATTGATTGAGGACTAGTAGTGCAATTCTTCCTTTTCTCATACTTTAAGGATAATGATAAATATGATCCCCACATCAAGAATTTTTTAATTATTCTCTAGTCTTTTGAAACCTTTTTAAACTAGTGAACTAGTTTAGGAAGACAATGAGAATGTTGAAAATCCAATGTTGAGAATCCAATCCCCACCCCACCCCACCCCACCCCACTTTCACAAATAACACCTATCTAACACTTATGTAATGATATTAATGGACCTTGTCTCTAGTCTAGGTTAAAAGGACAATGAGAACTTCCAAATTTGAAACCCTGTTTTATGACGGGTGCTATACACACACGGTCACATGGGCCAGCTAGACCTCTGTGATGGATGGGGAGGAGAAATCTATACTCATAGAATTTTACTATATGCAATAAAGAATCGTGCAAAAACTTCTTGAAACATAATTACGCTCCGTAGGCTGGGGAATGCTATAATTAAATTCTGCCAATAAATATATAGGTGTTAGACAGTATTGTATGCAAGAGAAATAAGAGTAGCTACTAGCTAGCCAAAGCTAGAAAATCTGTCCCTCGATGTATCAGCTAGCATGTACAATCTGAGCTACCAATTACTAGCTAGGTGGTTCCATGGAAATTTAATTACCCGTCAGAATCTGAATCGAAGCAACCACAACCTGATGATAAAGTCGGATTTAATGCACGAAAAATGTTAGGAATTGTAAACTCGTATTTTAAAAACCGGTCTGCACATTATTTAGAAAATGTGAAGGGTTAAAGAGTGGAAGTAATTAAATAAATGAATGAACACACAAATTTATAGGGTAAAGCAACTGCTTGGGGATGAACGACCAATTTTGAGAGAGAATTGACCCCTCATAAAATTTGTTTAGCGAATTCCAAATTTCTGCATTTTCACGTGCAAAATTAGACTAATACCCTGTTCGAGCCCCGTTCTTTGTCTAAAATGTACTTTAGAATAGCATTTTGATGAAAAATGTATTGGTTAAAAAATAAGCAAAAGTTTTGTGTGTTGGTTGTAATATTATTTTATTGAAGAAAATGTAGTTAAAAATAAGAGAGAGAAATGTATTTTGAAAATAATGATGAACAAACAATGGTTATAGTTCGGATCATTTTTCAAGTTGAATAGACTGGTCCAATCAAGTTGATTCTTATAACATTTTTGCAAACTAAAAATATAAATGAAACAGCAACATTTAGAATATGTTTGAAAAATGTTTATAAATAGTTTAAATTATAAATAGATAAAAATAACTAATGAATAAATAAGTAGTACTAATGAATATCTTGAAATATATGAAGATAGATTATGGCTAGTTAGGATTACATGTAAATCGTGATTGGGAAGATAGAAAATTTTTCAATCTTGGGAATGATATATATTTTTTATAAATCGTGTAAGTATATATTTTCTACAGTTTTTATTTATTTTAATATCTAGTCAAATTGATTTTTTCCCCCTTATATTCATTGTATATAACCAATAAAATTCAGTATACATTTTTTTCTTTTAGGTTTGTTCACTTATATTTTTATCACACGTAGTAAAATTGGAAAATATTGTGTCCATCCGTCGAATTTGCCGCTTCACTTCATAAATGTGAATATTTGTGGTGATAATTTCTGTGATTAGAGTTTGATGATATTTGTGGGCATTTTTATTTGTTTAAACTTTTTACCCCAATTCGATCTATTACTCTTTTACCTCTTTAAATTTAATGTGTAGACCCTTTTTAAAATATTAAGCTCTTGTTTGGATTCCATTAAAATTATATTTTCGTTTACTCTATTTTTTTATCGACCACACGTTCTCTAATAAAATAATATTATACGTAAACCCAAAACTTTTTCTTCTTTTTTAACCACACATTCTTCAAAAAATTACTATTTCAAAAAACTTTTTTTTCCCAAAATCTAATTAAAATGGAGGCCAAACAAGGGCTAAGTTTATACTGCAATATGAATATTCTAGAATTGTAACGACGTAACAACATTAAGTAATTGGCAACAGTAAACTAAAAATAAATTCAAAATAGAAGAATGTAATTTAAAAAAAATGCTAATGTTGAATGCAAATACAAAGTCATGGCTGCTTTTAAACATGATCAGTAACAGCAATGGTGGTTGATGCTTTCCCACCTTTGCTTTTATTTCTACCGAGTGAGTGAGTAAGTGTGCGTGAGAAAGTTATCAAGAGAAAAAAAGAAAAAGAAAAAAAGAGGGTAACAGCGCATGACACGTTTGGTATGGAGATGTTAACGTTCGTTCATCATATTGTTGATTAATTTCTAACTCGACGTACCAAACATGATAACAATATTGGGAAACTTAGCAGAATGTTTTCTGAATTTGATGAGCGAGTTCCTCTGCACTAAGTTGGCATTCAATTCCAATCTACAAAGGAAGACAAAGATTCAATCATTAGCTTCAATTCAATATTAATTAACTCTGTATTCAATTATATCTATGATTCTATAAAACCAAGAATGCTTAAATAAATATGTGGAAAATAATAATGGAAATAAGGAAAGACTTGTTTTCAGAGAAATTTTTTATTTCCTGGAGTATATATGCTACTATATAATAATTAATAGACATTTAGTACAGGTCCAGTAACATAATGTCACTTCTAAATTTTCTTTCCTACCCTAAATTGTTTACATCATTCGGAAATTCTTAACAGACAAGGACCAAACTTGGTATACATTAAAAATGTACACTAAGTTTGACATTGCGTGTTGTGTTGAACGCTAAATTTAAACTTTAGATGAACTAGTTCGATACGTGTGGACCAGCATTCATCTTTATTTGATTTCTTGAACTAAAAATAACTCAACGAAAGAATATGAGTTGCATTTCTGCTTACTTTTAATTACCTTAATAGTGAAAGAATTTATCATTGTGTCCCCAACTGTGCTAACATTCACATGAAGGATTTCCAGGGACAGTTCTTCAAGTGCAGATATTATCTTCACTGTTTGGCCTTGAAGTTTTGGAGAAACTGTCTTGAGCAATACATTTGGACAAGAAAATTTGACTTCTACTTCAGCAATGGCAGATTTTGAATTTGCAACAAGTTCGTTAACACTGTCATTCATGGAGGAATTTGAAGACGAATTGGTTGGTGAATGTAGCCAGGTTTTGTAGGGACTGTTTGGCTGTGGGGTTCTTGGGCTAATGGGTGGGTATAATCTGGGGCTCAATGGAGGCTTTCTTGGACTAAGGGTTGAAGGTCTTGGACTTGAAACCAAACGAGGACTTAAAACTTCTGTGCAAGCTTTTCTTTGTTTCTTGGCTTCTAGGGATTGTCGAACTTGTTGTAACTCAGTGATGTAATCGACAACTCCTCCGATTATGGATGCTTGATCAGCCTATTCGAAAATAGAGGCGCGTATGTTAGTAATACAATCTCTGTGTTTCCCTAGGTAGATTTAACCGTTTAGACAATTATAAAAGAAAAATAAGTTAAATTTTTTTAATATTAGCTAGCTAATTCTAATTCATAATACGCTCCAAACAGGTCCTCAAAAGGGGAGCGACTTCTAACATTTCAACATGAATAATTTGAAGTTTTCAAATGTTTGGCCTTGCTTCTTCAACAAAAGAAAGTTGCTTAGTTTAGGAGTATCACTCTTGATTACCCAAGAAAGCATACTGCCTAAATAAGATTAAAAGAAGCCATTTTCTTGATTTTAAGCTGAGCCAAACATCCTAGTTTTGTAGCTTTCTTTATCTCACACTAGAGTACTTTTATAGTATACAACCCTACTACACTTTCTTGTATGTTTAATAGGTAGTAATACGGAATAAATAACAAACTTTTAGTTAATTATTTTTTAATATTGTCCAGTATCCATTGGACAATGGGCTTTGCCAGAAGATTGTGCCCGGGTCAAACCCGGGCACCCCCCTATTGGTGGGGGGCACAGAAGGAGGGCTCTTGGACAATACCCTAATCAAGCTTAAATCCTAAAGGAAAACTAGAAGTAAGCAAAGATGAAAGGACACTTACTCTTTTGACATAAAAGGAAGGCATCAAAGAACGCAAGACAGTCAAATGCTCATTCATCTGCTTCCTTCTGTTCCTCTCCACTGTTATATGAGAAATTTTTTGTTGTCCATCAATGTCCACTTCCATCGAAACTGTTGCAATGACCTTCTGTTTCTTGCATTTTGGTGAAACCTCAAATTCAGTTTCAGATTCTTGAAAAACACTTGAAGAATTAGATTTTTGAGAAACCAACATTCCCACTTCATTTACTGGATTAAAGTCTGAAACCCCGTCTAAAGCTTCAAGAATACTGAAAATATCGTCTGGAGATGCCGTGCAGCCCCCGCCTAGGTTGGCTTCAGTACCAAACTCAGTATCCTCAAAAAAGTCAGATAAATTCTCGCTATCCATTTCAATACAGCTTACAGAAATATCGACTGATTTATAGAAGACTCGAAAAACAAAGACTAGCTTAAAAGAAAGAAAGTAAAGACTTGTTTGAAAAAACGCAAGTTTGGAACTAAAAGTTTCAAAGTAATTTAACTTTTAAAAAAACTGGAATATGTTTTAACTTTTAATCTTAACCAAACATGCGCTGGTTGGTAGTTTTGACTCCGCGCCACTGCATGGCTGGTGGTTTCTCGGGGAGCCGCCGATTTTGTTGCTGGCCGGAAGATCAAGAAACAAAAAAGGAGGGCTAAAAGATATAACTATAACAAGAAATGTATATATTGTATGAACTGATTGAAAGGGACCAAGCTATCAACATCAAAATCTATTCTCAAATGGGGAATTTTGCATGGATTTGAGGAAAAAAAAAAATCACGAGAGTGACAATGGAGTGGACAGGAAAAGGGCAAAGGGAAAGAATGAGGATTCTTTGGAGGGTTATTTCCAGAAGGGGAGAGAAACACAGAGTGAGGGTCTATGCAAGAGACATGGATATATAAATGAGACCGAGTAGATACTCGAATTTAAGAATATTTATGTTTTTGTACTTCAGTATAAAAGTTAAAAAGCTGGTAAAATTTCTTACTTTTTACTTCCACTGTGTTCAATAATCATTAATCAATCATTTTCATGATTTGAAAACGTATTCATGTATAAGATTAGACAGTATTGAAGAAGAAAAATAATTTAAAATAGTTAATACTATGTCGTCTTGTATTGCTAACGAATATATATAAAGTTATTCGAAAAGTAGTGAAGATGGAAAGAATTTCCATCATACCTAATTATGTTCTTAGAATGACTATGCACGTGCTTGAAATATCAAATTTATAAACAAATATCGATAAAATTTGGATTCAATAATTTTGCTCACTCTAATTTCAAATTAAATAATTACTTCACTTAAAAGTTCAACGGATAAAGAGCACTATAATGTATTTATTGATATATACAGATGACATGAAAACACAAGTTCATTGCCTATATCTTGTTCTACCTTCTACCTCTCATCCTGCACCATGTGTCGCAGTCTCAATTTCCCTTGTTTGTCCCCTCTCCTACCCCTACAACTACTTGAAAGACTCTTAAGTTGCTAGTAACCCGTTTGAGAGACTTTTGAACTATTCTTAAGTAGCTCCTCAATTAGAGAAGGTTGGATGTTAAGCAGGTTGGATGTTAAGCGCAAAATAATAGAGAAGTGAAATAAAGAAATCAACACAAGTATTTAACATGGTTCGACGATATGCTTACGTCCACAAAGAGCGAACCGAAATTTTTTTATTCAATATAAATAATAAGATTACATCATTAGTATTTATATTAATCCTAGCTCAAGCCCATATAGCCGCTTTAGGGCCCGTACAAAAAAAATACAGATATACCGTACCACATAGACATTGCTCCCGCACTCCTAACTTATTCAGCGTCATTGGCAAACAAACAGTGAATTAAACCCACAAGGTCAATGCATCGCTCCGCTCCGTTTGATGCACTAATTTGCTCCGACATCGACCATTTTGATCCGGTAAACCTGTGTTCCACTCTATATGAGCCACATATACAACAAATGACTCTTAAGGGAGAGAAGAGGAGACAAGTAGGTTGAGAAAAAAGAACATGAGAAGAAA
Organism: Fraxinus ornus; assembly: GCA_903798235.1. Lineage (NCBI taxonomy): Eukaryota > Viridiplantae > Streptophyta > Magnoliopsida > Lamiales > Oleaceae > Fraxinus > Fraxinus ornus. The sequence goes on along the minus strand of CAIGRF010118456.1, from coordinate 20,346 downwards.
ATGATACAAGTAAAATGAAAACCATTAATATGGTTAGATATGGCATTTTATCGGTAAATATGAATTTTTAGATGGAGAAACTTGTAAAAGAATTTGCATTTTTTATTTGACCATTATAAGAGGACTATATTGAAGAAAAAAAAAATTAAATCAATTTAACCAATTAATTGATTAAGGCTATCTTTTGTAAGTTCGTGTGTTTCATAGCAGTCCATTGATGACATGATATTCTTTAGATGGTGTTTGGTATGGATTAAAATTAGATTTTTAGTAAATTGTGATAGAAATTTTTGAAATGTGTGGTTGAAAAATTGTGGGACCCATAAAAGATGTTAATATTGATTTTTTTGACTTTGATTTAGATTAAATTGGATTTTAATCCGGACCAAACATGAGCTTTAACATGTTTGCAAAATGGTAGCTCCTTCATTAATACTAGTCTTAGAATTTGACTGTTCGTTCGAGTTTTTAAAGCTCTGGTTTCATTTCTAGTTTTGAGATTCCGTTTTAAACATCAATCTTATTAAGTGGACCGGCCTAATATGTATATTACCTTAGTTCTTTCTTCATTAAAAATATTGTCGAGTCCTGTAGGTGAGCCAATGATCTAGGGCTGCTCCAAATTGATTTATGGTGGTCTACAAAATAGAAGATTATATGGACCCACAGCCGTATAATAAATCAATCAATCCGCCAAATAAGGAATCCAAGATAAGCTTCTGATTGATTTGACTATTTGCTCAAGCTTCTTCTACGCTTTTTGGTTTCAATTTTTTTTTTTTTCTTTATAGAAGATTTTCTGGGGTGTTACTTACTCGTTGTATTATTACAAATATTAGAATTAATTCACCTGAATAATTATCTCAAACGATAGTTGCGAAGTCTTCTCTTTTTATCATAACTTCTTTGGGAGGATATTGTTTGTGCTGGTCTCCATCTAGGGCTTGTTTGGGTCGGATTAAAATTTGATTTTAATTTAAGTCAAAGTCAAACAATCAATATCAACCACATTTTTCATGAGTCTCACATATTTTCAACCACACATTTCAAAAAATTCTATTACAATTCAATAAAAATCTTATTTTAATCTACACCAAACACCCTCGTGATGAACATGAACAATTGAACCTAAAAAATTTAGTAATCAATATGAAATTAATTTTACTAAAATTTTAATCTGAAAATTCGCTTAAAGCTTAGCGACCATTGGTGTATTTATACTATCCCATTGAAACACTAAATATACTATTTTTAAAAGTACTATAAACCAAATAAATGTAATGTCGACCTTAATTCCCAACCTTAAATGGCCACAAAGGTTTTGAAATTTTGTCTCTATGGGCTGCATTGATAACTCATAATGATCAATAAACATGAAATATGACTACAAAAAAAAAAAAAAAAGTATTTTTGTTCTCTCCCCCTGCAAAATAGCATTATATTTTTCAGCCTTTTCCAGACCCTAATACTTAATGTTCTTCATGAATGAAATAAAGATGAACTTTAAAGAATATAATTAAAGTTTCATGTAGGAATTCAAGAAGGTAGTATATTTGATATGAAATGATAGGATATTTCAGTGCCCATTTGCTGACCAAGAACTTTATACACTCGTTAGGAGGTCCTAAACAACGACATTTTATAGTTCCTTGGATGAAATACTACCTAATTTGTTTTATTTATTGTTTTATAAGTAAAACTCGTGTTTGATTGAAGGATTGGAAAAAAAAAAAAAAGAGCTAAAAATAGTGAAAAATAGTGAAATTCAATTTATGGGGACTAAAATGAAACAAATCAATAGTTGAGTCGAGCTATAAAACGGAGATCGACGCTAATGATTCATTTGGAATCAATTGTAAGCTAAGGAAATGAGATTACAATAAAAAGGGATGAAAGTACATTGAAGGAAAGTTCAAGGACTAAACNATTGAAGGAAAGTTCAAGGACTAAACAACAAAAAGTGATAGCGGATTGAACCGTGCAGCCGCGTGGTTCAATATCCTTGCGGTCACATCTACCCCTCCGGGACCAACAGATCCATTTTGCTGTCTTCCTTGCAGGCGCAACCCACATACCTATGAGGCCGCTAGGTCAATTTTGGGAAGAAAATTTAGTGGGTATTTGGTGGAGATTAAAATTAGATTTTTAGTAGATTACGATAGAAGTTTTTGAAATGTGTAATTGAAAAGTTGCGGGGCCCATGAAAGATGTGATTAATATTGATTGTTTGATTTTGACTTAAATTAAAATCTGATTTTGATCCGAGCAAATATCATATAATCACATAATGCCTTTGAGTCAATTTTTATACATCACGTTAATGCATTTAAGTTTCTTTTCTACTCCCCTCTTTTGTAACGAAACACACAGGGCCTTAGTTTCCTAATTTCATGCAAACTCTATTTGATAACAAGATTTTGGACATCTATATGTACTCGAATCCGTCCAGTTCAAGCTCTAACCTCCATTGGACCTAAAAATCACAAATTGGAGGCTATCAAGATCAAGGTGAATTACACAAGATTGTTAAAGAATATTCGTCCATTTTCATGATTCAAGTTAAAAAAAAGTGAATTTTTCCACTTCCTTCCATATTTCTTCTTTTCGAGTGATATTTTTCCAAATTTCTTGTATAATTTAATCATTAGAATGATATGCTAGCTAGTTTGTTTTAATTAAAGACTAGCAACTTAATTATATCTTGACGTTCTTGATTGATTTTGCATTCTCATTGCATTATTTGATTGTTTGGCCATCAATTAGATAATTAATTGTTTACTGTAGTGTTGAAAGACTCGAAATAAGCCTAAAACGCGGCAAAATTAACGTATGTAGATAGTAATCTTTATTACATATGCAATCATATAGATAAACTACAATTTAATGTATTTTGATCATATGAATTCGAACTAAAAATATAATTGGATTGTGATTAGAATAGACTTTTGAAAAGGAGAATTAAATAAATTTGCTTTATTGATTGTCACGAATGCATGAAATTGACTAGATTACGAATCAAGAATAAAAATAAATGACTATAGGAGATTCAAAATTCAATACAATCATTCACATATTTGACAAAACATATTTATTACTTTCTTTGTTTAGAATTAGTACAAATAACAACAAAATCATCTATTTTGTGTCACGGACATGGAATTTAGTAATAACTAGTGAAATGGAATTAAACATTATTTATCGTGGAATAATAACTCACAACTCATTTTATTATTTGTCAACGATCTCGTATGCTCGTGAATTTCAACCGAACATAAACCTTTTTGCAATTTGTAATAAATGTCCAATTAGTCTACTAGACTTTAATTGTTAATCAAAATATTAAAAACTAAAAGAAGATGCCCTAAATTTGTCTAGCATGTGTGGCTAAGCATTAAGAAAAATGTTAAAATTCCTTTTTAAGTAATTTGTTTTGTCTTTCGAGCATATTTGAATAACTTTTTTTTTCATTATATGAATTGTGTGAGCTTAAATTTCTATAGAAATAATATCTTTCGGCATGTATCTAGCCCCAACACAGTCTTGCTTCTTTAGCTCTCATTTCTAATTGCACGTTCAACAAGTACAAACTTAGGCCCCGTTTGAGTCACCTTTTTATAGAATGAGAATGAAAAATATAGTCGTTATTGGGCCCCACACAAAAGATAGAAATTCAAAATTGATGGTTTGATGTGATGAATAACGATCATATTTTTCATTTTTAGGGATGAAAAATGTGTCTCAAACGGGGGCTTAATTTGGTGTGTCAGATACACACTTTAATTTTTGAAAGATAGTTTGCTAGATTAGTTAAAATGATCTAGCTAAAATGAGGACCAACTATCTAAAATCTGAATATGCTCATATCGTTAATTAATCATTTAATTTAGACCCCAGAAGTTAGTCAAAAATGTGTTTGATACATTGCATTAAAAAGAGTTATGGTTTGTTAGTAAAAAATTACAGAACTTCTGACAAAATAAATAACTTAAAATTCAGACATGCTCACTCTAGATGGAATGTTTTATTAATGATGAAATTAAAACATAATACAGATGGCTTGGCCTGAAGTCCAGCTACAGAGGCAACAGGAGTACAATGTAAAAGCTAAACAATTACACTTAATGCGACCTAACCATACTCCAAGTGATCAAACACTTCCTGACCGATATGTACTAGAGAGTAGAGAGAATCATCAACTACTTGATCTAAGATCCTATTTGATTGGGCTATATTTTCCATGGAAAATCGAAATTAAATTTCATTTCCACATTTTTGCATGTTTGATTGACAAAATTTTTCATAGAATTGATTTTCCACATTTTTTTTGATTTTTGAGGAAAAGTTTTTCCTATCCAGAAATTTTATTTTTTTGGCAATGAAAACAAATTTCATCACCAATTGTAACAAGTTTTATCTAATGGACAATTTTCATGGAAAACAAAGCTAAACGAACACCAAAGATCCAAAATTTTAATATTTTTCAGTGAAAAATTATACCAATCAAACACAATTAATTGACAATTCCCACTAAAGCAAGTTCTAGACAATTCAATTTCCTGAAATTCATTTTCTTTCCACCCAATTACATTCTTTTAATCAAACGGACCCTAATATTCTTCAGTATATTCCTCTCAAGAGTACCAACGAAACCCTAGCAAGTTGTAATTAAAGAACAAATGCCGTGAAAGGTGTATGCAGGGTAGAGTGGGATGGAGTACATAAAATAAGTGAAAACATCAATGGAGTAATGGGGTCTTCATACAATAAAAATGCAGAATCTGCATAGATATGATGAACATGACAGCAGCAAAAGTATGCTGCCCGCTTTTAAATCGAAAATGACAAAATTGGAATCCTTTACAAAAAGAAAGTGAACATATACAAGGGTTTTGTTATTTGTACACTATTGAGGTGTCAGCCTCCGGGGCCCACGCCCAATAAAAAAAAAATCGTTAACCCTCTATTGTGAGGGGAGTGTGTACCAGGTACACATAGTAAAACCCCATTTATGATAGTAGAGAGAGAGAGAGAGAGATGTGATAACTATGGGGCACTGAGCAAAATCCGCAAGTTGTTGCAAGAGGGAGGTTTCAAGAAGGAGGCTTCAATGCACAGACACGGCATCTCCGTGCCCTCGTATACATACATACATATTTAATTTTAATACACCATCTCTCTCTCTCTCTCTCTCTCTCTCTCGCTGTGTGTACATGCAACATGCAGTGAGTGCAGATGCAGAGAGTGCGTTGTTTGTGGGGTGCTGGTTGCAGTAATTGCTTAATTTGCATGGGAGTGCGTTCTATACCAAAGAGAAAGAGATACCATATATTTTGGCTTTTGCGTCTTCATTTACCACTATATATTACTCTCTCTATCCGCCTGTCGCAATGGAAGTGTGGACCTAGGAATTTATAGAGAATGTGACCCAAAATATACACGTATTATGCATGTGTTAAATATAATTACTAACCCATGTCGGTAAGGATTAAAATATAGATTTTAATATAAATTAGAGTCAATAATTAATTTTAATTATATATTATATGGGATTCACAACTTTTCAAATATGTTTTATCAACTTTTATCAAAATTTGCTAAAAATCTGATTCTAATCTTCACCAAATTGGGGCTAAAGCTCATTACTGGATACCTAAAGATGGGCCCATATTGTCACCTAGACCGGTAAGTTCAACACCACTGATGTTAGATAACAGTATAGTAAGTAAAATGTGTAATATTTCTCTACATTCCTTCATTGATATATATTGTATTTACCATATACATTCATGTATTTAGGAGTCATGTTTATTGAGGTTTATGTAAAAGCTTCTTACTTTCATCATAAATTGCCATGTACTTAAATCACTTTTGACAGGGAAGAGAGAGGTTTAATAGGTACTTTTGCTTCACTTACAGTTCCTAAAATTGATACCTTCGGTGTTTTGAATAAAATGAGCAATGATTTTGAGATGGACGAGGAAGACTTTGGGGATTGAGTTCATGGTGAAGAATGGTATCTGAATAGTAAAGACTCGTCGTTAAGATTTTCGAAATTGATACCTCAGATCGAGTTTCAAATGAAACGAGCCATGATTATGAGATGAAAGATGATGGCTTAGAGATGTTTAGCTTGCAGATTATTTCTAGGCTTCTGTTTGTTTCACATTATTTTGTACATGAAAATGAAATTTTTGACCCCTTTTTTACAATAATTGGGTCCACTATGAGACAATGTAATCAAAGATTGCGACTGATTCATTTTGCAACGGTAAAAATTCTTCAAATAATGTGAAACAAACAGTAGATACGTTTTCTGGTTTCAAATGAGGATTGAAATTAAATTGTTCTTGATTATATTATGGTTTATTTTAACTTGTAGACAAAAAATATTTGCTGTTGAAGATATTCAATCTACAAAATATTGGTTAAAGCATAATAATTTGAATATGTGACAAAGGAACATTTGAGTACAGCTTAAAAGAAATTTTTGAAGTAATTATTCGAACAGCATATAATTAAAAAATCGAGAAAACATAAACGGGACAAAGGAAAAATGAAAATATGAATGGAGTAAATAATAGTAGAGGACTGACCTCCCATGTTCATTGATTTCTCTCCTGAACATCATTGAAGACAACACGAAATTTAGGAGTGTAACATTTATTACAATAAAAAATTGCCCTTTTTTTTTTAAACCCACCTCCCCCACACCCCCACGGGGTTTCTTTCATATCGTTTTACCTGCACACGGGTAAAACTCCATTTTTGGAGCTGAATTTCCCGGCGTCTTCATGTCCCATTTTCTTTACCCTATAGAACCCCCCGACCCCTCCCCCCATCCCTCGTTTTTTCCTTCTCTTCTAGTTAAAAATAAGTTATTGCCGGAAAACCTAAGTTCTTAGAGTTCATTGAGTTCCTGATTCTCCAATCGATTGTCCAGCAATACCAAAAGACTTTGATGTATTACTTAGCTATATGTTCGACTTAAGTAGATTGCTCAATTAGATGATAAAGAGCATTGATGAAGTATTTTAGGTATAATATGTTACTTGACCATGCTCGCAAGTCCATTTTAGACTAACACCCTGTTTGATAGGGATTAAAATCAAATTTTTAGTAAATTTTAATAAAAATTAATAAAATTTGTGGTTAAAAAACTGTGCAACCATGAAATGTGTTCATTTTTTATTTTCACTTATATTAAAATTTAAATTTTAATCTTTACCGAACGTGGGCTAAATTTCCCAAAGTTCCATAGACTTCTATGACCCCATCTTTAAATTTTTATATCAAGGAAAATCGGTATAATTTTTCAAACATTATGCTCAATGGACTTAAATCAATCGTAAATTTTTTTTAATACATTTACATGTCAACCTTGCAAGAATGCACACACATACTGAGTTGTCTTTATACATATACAGTACAAATTTGACAGACATACTTCGACGTACGTTTAGAAATTATAAAGATGCCATGTTTTCTTGGGACAGGACAAACTATAAAATAAATGTGAGAATGTGACATTTCACATCCACTCAGTCCCTCTTTAAGATTTAGCCCGTTCGGTAGAAATTAAAATTAAATTTTTAGTAAATTTTGATAAAAGTTCATAAAAATACGTGGTTAAAAAATTGTTAGTCCCATTAAATGTGTGGTTAAAATTAATTGTTAACTTTGATTTGAGATTTTAATTGAATTTTAATCCAAACCAAACAGGGGCTTAGTTTGGAGCCTAAAGTTCAATGAATGAAGAAACATATATGCGACTCTTTGATTCTCATTTTTTGTGGTAAAATGTATTATGAAATAATAATTATTTTAAGAATGTTTGATTAAAGAGTAAGGAAAAATTTCTGAAATATGTACATAATTATTCTATGGGAGAATGTATGGTTGAAAATGAGTTTTGAAAAATGTATTCTCTAAAAAATGGGGCTCAAACAGGAATATATCATGCTCAAAAAGCAACTAGATCCTTAACGACGACTATAAATCACGTTAATTTTGCTATTTTCTCCCGATTTTAACATTTTCTACTGACATCACATCGATTATATCTTAGTAATAAAGTTCTCTTCACAGACCCAAGATGTGCATCAACCACTTAAATCGTGGTTCCCTTATTTTTTACCTCCAGCAGCTACTACTTCCCCTTGTACGTTCGAACGTACGTATATAATAGCGAACCAACAAACCAAGCTTAAATGTCATGCAAGGTGATGCAACTATCATATGCAGCACGGAGTTACAAAGAGAGGAGCGAGTTTAATAACCAAGGGACCCTCGAAAACAACATATGATAAACTGTTTTCAGTAACATAAACATCAACACTCTTGATCAAAGATGTTGCAAAGGGCCTTTCAATTTTGGCTGTTCTACCATAAATTTGAAACTGTCACTTGTTTCTTTTCTGAGATACCTTTTGTTCATGGAGACAAACAATAAGTAACCTCTTTCTAATTTGCTTGTAATTTTTATTTTTATTTTGGTGCAAATTCTAAGGTATCAACGAACAACTTTGGAAAATTACATGTCCATGTTTAATGTGTGTAGTTAAACTAACAAAAGACAAATAAAACATGTAAAAATGTTCAAAACCTAGAATATTAATTATTTCTTAACTTTCAGTTGGTCCAAATTCATATGTATTTGGCCCTTGTGAAAAAAATTTCTTGATGTATTAAAAAGAGGGCCTCTCTAACCTGAAAAGTAGCAAGTGTTGTCCACTAAGGTTCCTTGACTCGACTCTAATGGGATAGTTCTAGGAGTCAGTTGTAAATTGGATCCCTTCTTTACCTAGAACGGGTGCAATGCTTGAGGTTTTTAAGATTCGTTTGGAAATAACGACCAGGAAAAAGAAGCTGAGTCCACCTGAATTTGCAACTCCATTTTAGGACGCACAAGGATAGGGATGAAGTCCACGGGGGCTGACTTGCCAGGAGGAAGATAAAAGGGGGTGGTTTCCTGGAGTTATTGAAGTTAATCATCAAATTATGCTACTATTATATAGTAAAAATGAAGCCTTTTTTTCAAAATTTCCAAATACATACTTCTGACAAACTCAGGTAAAAAGCAGCTTTTAAGCACACACGAATGTAATATGACAAACCTATCTAAGCAGTACTTGAACCCCAAGAGTCATGTATTAGAGCCTATAAGCATTTTCCTTTCAATATTTTAAAAATGTCAGATATTATTGCCAAAAATTCTTAGTCATGACAAATTAAATATGTTGAATTAATATTGCAAGTGATGGGAGGGTTGATATGCTAACTTTATTTTTTTTTCCTATTTGCCTTTATATTTCTACTTGGCTTATGTTAAAATAAAATTTTCTGTTACAAAACTAAAAATGGAAATAGCAATCATTAACAAGTCCTAATGTCCAAGTGTGGAAAAAGAAAATAAAACTACACCTTTTCACAGAATACATATTTACAGAAAAGGCGGTTTTTTATTTTTCAAAAACTAACAATATTTGGATTGTGTTAAATGCAAGGTAACTTACAATGAATGGATAATATTTTTGGAATGCACTTAAGTATATGATTCTTGGAATAATTTTAAAATTTTACTCAAAAAAATGGAAAAAAAGGAACTGATTCATGAAAACATTAATTTTGAACCTAGGGAGGTAAAAATTGAGCTATTTAATTCAAACATTAATGTGTGTAGTTGCTTTCGATCCTCCATTTATGTATCTTAATATTAAATTAAGCCTCTCTTCTTGATGATGTTGACTAGTGAGGAAGTGGTTGGCAACATGTAATTTAAAGCTCCAAGGGTAGGCTTGCCCTTATCTACGAGTTAGCAAGGTCCGATCTGGTCTAGATTTTTGTTCTAGCTTAAGAAGTAGAATAAATTAGGGAAAATGAGTTCCTTGTATTTAAATCTTTTTATGACAAAATTTTATTGTCCATTTAATTTTTTTTTTTTTAAAATTTTTTTTTATCAAAATGAAGTAAATCAGTGTAATTCAAGAGTCCATTTTTATTTCCAACAATGGATTTATTTTTCCACTTTGAATCTCTCACTCCTATTATTAATTTCTATCACTCCAAGTGTAGCTAGTTCAGCTTCAACCATGAGATTTTCAACTCTGACTAGACCTAATTGGGATCTTCCAATTCCGAGAAATTTTTCCAATCCCTGGTAGTTTTCAAAAGTCTAGCACCTTTGGGTCCTCTAGAGAATCAGTATCTAAGCTCAATCTAGTTTTTCCTCTTCAACTATCAAATAACAGAACTATCTTAACCAATTTTTATCCTATGAAATAAGATTTGGCTGTTTTAACTCTTTTCATAGGTAACAAAGCATATTATATTATAAGTAAATAATAATCACTGTGTTTCGTTAGCTCAAACTAGAGCCAAAGAAAAAATTCAATAACAGTGTAATACGATAATTACTAAATCTTATCTGATCTCCAAATTCAACACAATCAAGCGCTTTGACTCTGAATCAGTTAATATCCATATGACACTAAGAGAAAAGAAAAACACTACAACTCCAGAAATTTAAAATAAAAATGATGAAAATCACATGCACATACCCGGCAGCAGTACTATATACTTGCTGGTGTGTTAAAGGGAAACATCTTCAAACGGCATGGGCCCTACAACATGTTGCCATGTAAATTAAACAATTTATTTTGGTTAACTTCGAAAAATTTATGAACAAGACGTAATCTCAGTTTTTTTGCTAAACCTGGAATCAAATGCAAGACAAGTAGGGACCAAAAGATGTTATAGCTTGCATTTATGATAGATATTAACATATTCAATTGTGATCACTTCAATTTTGGCACCATAATAAGGGACCCCTGTGGTTCAGCCAAATAGAGGGATACTTTATGAACATAGAAGGGATGGATGCAAAGAATCCAACCAAATTATCGTAAAGCAATGTTACTGTGTTGTACAAGAGAACATACCCATGTCACATTTGATTGGTTAGTATTGAACAAAACAACTACAAAAAATTTCATGTCTCCCTTTCTTAATTTGTTTTATCATGTACTCAAAATGGTTCTGAACAGCACAATAGACAAGATTTAGCTTCTTCACTAATATTGAAATTATATATTCCGGTTTGCCAAACTAGCCGTTACGGCACGTCTGTGTAAAGTGGATACGATAGTGCTGAACAGTATTAAATAAGGAAAAAAAAAAGTTATAGCCATAATACTGTCCAATGCAGTCTAGTATTGCGAACCGAGCATTTCCTTAATGTTTAAGTAGCATAAACTAAATATTCGCTGCCAAACACTTCCTATGTACAATATTGATTTCTCATATAAAAACATGGAGCATTAACAGGAAATTGTCATCGGAAAAATAAACAAGAAAAGGGCACAAAAGTTTTTATCTTACCAAGTATAAACTTATCCCTCGAGGAATCCTAATACCGCTGAAACAATATGCAAAGATCCAGTGACGACAATAATTCCAAATTCTCCAGATTTTTCCCCTAAGATCTCATTTCCTGCTCTCATTAGAGGAACTAGTGATCCTTCAGCAAATAAAATGGTTTCACTTTCCATTTTCGCTGCGGATTGAGTCACTTTATCCTTGAAGAATTCAGAATCTACAATTCCACAATCCAGGATATCATTATTCGTCTCTCTAGAAGCTTGAATCCAAGAATCTTTTAATGAGGATGCTGAAGTTGATCGAGATTTGCCTCCAGCTATACTAATTTCCGTAAAAAATACAGCCTCCAAACATCCAACTGATAAAGAAAACACATTGTAGTTGGAGTAGCAATTGTAAGTGTGAGAAAACCAGGTACAAGAAAACATCATGACTAAGAGAAAATACAATAAGCCCTGAGGAGAAGTTTTCAAATCGTAACTAAAGACTCCCTTTGCCAACATAATCGACAATTGGTACATGAAACAATATTAAATATGAACAGGTAAAATATAACACAACACAGAATAACGATACATTCAAAGCATAATTTGGTTCTAAAATATTGAAACGTCAAGGATGCTTGATACGCAGCACCTTCTTTTGAACATTTTGCATGATACTTCCCCAGATTAGGTTTTTGTTTATCTTTTACTGTTTCTACTTTCTAATAATTACTGCATAGTAAATGAACCATATAGGTATTTAGCCCCTAGCGTTTTGCCTTTTGGCATCCCTTAGTTAGTCCAGTAAGTACATACATTCACAGAAACTATATGATTATATGTATCTATGTTTAGAGGTACATAGAAAAGTGGAGAAAATTAAAATAAGAACTAGTTCAATAGCAGGTGCAAAAATTTAATGCAATTTCTATTCTTTGAATGTTTCTTAACCTTTTTTCTTCATTTTCTAGACAAAGGTGCATTGGTGATCCCCAACCACCTGGATGGTGGACCAAGGCCATTTTCAATTTAATGCCATGTAAAATTTTCAAATAAAGATACCACAGATCCCATGGATGGAGACAGAATTAGGTAAAGTTATAAATTAGTTAAATGTATATTCATACTTCTAAATTTATAAATACTTGCAGTGCTACAAAGCATACAAAGTCAAAAAGATGATAAACCTGAAAGTAGTTCTCTTGCAAAACATAAATGATCTTTGTCACTCGCCATCGCAACTACAAGAACCAATCTTGCCCCAGGATATGTCATCTTGATTGTATTAGTCAAAGCTCGGGCAGATTCCTTGGTATGTGCTGAAAAGTGAGAACACAAACATCATAATAACGACAAGCCCAAGAGTTCATGGCAGAGGAACCAAAATTAAGAAAAAAAAACATGATTGAATTTATTTTCCTTTTCTGGTGTTAGAATGATAGAATGGTTGCATGTGTCTCTGTGGTGCATGAGGATGAGGTAGCCAACTATTTGAAATGATAGAAAATAAAAGTTAACTTGTCCTTTTCTTACTTTTTAGTAAAAAAATGTAACTCATTTTAAAGTTACCTTATTTTCAACATAAATAACTTATTTATTTCTAAATTTTACCACTAGAGAAAATTATTTTATTATATAAAGTAAACTTTTAAAGCTTAGCAAGACACGCTCTAAATAACATGGGCATGCAAAAAATATACAGAACATCAGGTCTCTTGACACTTCCACTTATTGCCATATACGTATGGAAAACTGATGATCGGGACATTAATAAGATTACAATCCAACCTCCATCAAGAAGTATAGTTGACCCGCATATTCCTAGCATCTCAGCTTCCTTAGATGTTAGAAATTGACTTCTCCCAAGCAAAAATGTGGTTTCTAGACCAGCACGAACTGAGGTATCGGATAATCTCCATCCTGAAATAGAGGGGAAAAACCAGAATTCATGGAAGGGATGAAATCCAATCAATGAGGAAACTATAGATAGATATAAGATGAATTTTCAAAAACCCACCAGGACTTCTTATGCAGTCGAGGGAAGCATGTAAATTGTCCATTAAACAGTAGAGTTGCTGGAAATGTTTCCAGTGGAATCATTTTAAACATTTATTTCATCGAGTTAGATTACAACCAGTTTTTCGATCATCTTCTATTAAGAACTAGATGCTCAAACAACTACCTACCTTGGACTTTCAGAATTAGCCAAGTCAATTGTAAAATTTTGCAAATTCTTTTTCAATTGACCCAATGGACAACCAATTGCTATCCCACTGACAGTTGAGAGATGAACCCAGATCCAAAATGAGAAGAAATTTGGTGGGACCGATGATAACAGCTAAAGATGCAAGAGGTCAATATCCATTAAGGTACACAACGCTTGAACAAGCTAAAAGGTGAAGAGGTAGAAATCTAAAATCTGATTTAAACTCCAATGACTGCCTATTCTTAAATGTTTTCGATTTTTTATTCATGCATGATCTGGCATGGTCAAACCACTCATGAACTCGGAAGGGAAGGCAAACTATCCTGAAAAATCTTACTTGTTTCCAATGACACTGGTCGGGGGCATTCTCTGAGACTAAATCAACGTTTGATACATCTATACTATGCCTTAATTCTCCTCCTCCCACTTTTTTTTTTTTAATAAATGTGGATGTCTGGGCTAGCTTGCGCGCACCTAGACTAAATCCAAGGGCCCTGAAGTTTAAGGTCGGATACTCACCTCAGTGGCCCTGAGGGGGACTCAAACTGGTGACCATTGGGAAGCAAACACAAGGCCTGAATTGGGAGGCCTTTGATGGGCCATCAAAGTCCAAAAAGCTATGTGATCTCCTTCTCCGATGGAAGAGACAAATTTTGAAATAAAAGAAAAACTTTTAAGACAAATACCATGCTGAGGAGAACTTATGTGCATTAGTCTTCACTTTCCTCACCTTTATGTCGAAGGCAAAGAGCCGCACAAGTAGCTGTTATGGCATTTTGAAGTTGGTGAGGTCCAAGTATGCGCAATTTCACATCAAACAGCTCGATGAACTGCAACGTATGTGAAAAAACTATCAAAAATAGTAATTTTAATTACAAGGAGTTTGTTTAGCTAAGCTTAAAAAGTTCATTTAAAAGTAAAATAAGTAAGTTCTGAATTTAAAAAAATGTTCTAACATAAATAATTTTTTAATGGTAAAAGTTGAAAATAAGTTACAAATTTTGATAGTAAAGTAAGAGTTACTTAAAAAATAAGTAACTTTGGAAACAAAAAGTTACTCAAAAGTAGACTACTCTTTTTTAAACTTTGCCAAACATTCTCAAGATACCAAAGCAAATTGGCATGCACAAGAAGCTTTAAAAGATTTAAGAAATCAAATGACATAACATGAATTAGTACCAATGAAAGATCCCTCCCAATCCTGAGCAGTATGTCACATAACTGGTAAGGTTTCTGACGTGTTTTGGTAAAGCCTTTGAGGATACTTCTATTTCCAGGATCAGATGCTGATACTATAGGTGAAGACATAGAGGAAGCTTTATCACGAAGAATGTGCTCAATATGTGGAAGGAATGGCCCACCTAAGACGACCTGAAAAGTTTAAACAGTTAACCAGAGTTGTACAGAGTCACCCGGCAACATATTACTAAGAATTAGAAAACACTGTCCAGTATAAAGCAACCAAAAGCAAGTCAAGAAAGTAAAGGCTGATCAGAAAACATATAAAAAATTAAACACGAAACATAGTGTAGAAAGAAATTATTTTCTTATATTGAATAAAAGAATGTACAGCCCTATTAATAATACAACTGTGAGTGAGAAAAACGTAAAACAATCTCCTAAATTAGGAGATGAGAAAAGATTCCTAATTAGTGTAACTAACGAAGGAAAGAACTAAATATGGTACAAACAATCAAATCAGCCCAATCAAGATCACACTTGTATTCCTAGACTCCCCACCATCTCCAACTTGCAAATAAAATCATTGAAACTTTGCCGGGGTAGTCCTTTGGTAAATATATCTGCAATTTGCTCTTTAGTAGGAATATAGGTCATGCAAAACTCCGAGTTCAACTTTTTCTTTGATGAAGTGTCTGCCCACTTCTATATGTTTGGTGATGAATAGGATTAAGAAAAATGTTTATGGCTGCTTTGTTATCACAATAGTGCTTGATTGGAAGGTTTGTTGTGACTTGTAATTCTTTCAAGAGTTTCTTTAACGACAGTCATTCACATATCTTTTGCGCCACCGCTCTAAACTTAGCTTCAGCAATGCTTCTTGCCACTACATTTTGTTCTTTTCTCCTCCAGATTACTAAGTTTCCCCATATAAAGGTACAATAACTAGTAGTTGATCTTCTATCATCCATTGAACCTGCCCAATCTGCATCTATGAAGATTTCTACTTTCATGTTTTCATTCTTCTTAAAGAAAATCATTTTCCAAGTGAGCCTTTAAGATATCTGAGAATTCTGTATACTGATTCCATACGACTTTGTTTTGGAGAATGCATATGCTTGCTTACCATACTTACCACGAAAGCAATATTAGGTCTAGTGAGCTTTTTGACAAGTCTGTGATATTTGTCGATCTGAACTGGATCTCCAATATCTTCTGTTTTCTTTCCTACATCAATAGGTAACGCGTTTGGTTTAAATTCAAGCATGCATGATTCTGATTCTGTTAGAAGATCATGAATATACTTTCGTTGTGAAACACTGATAGCCCTTTTTGTTCTCGGCACTTCATTCCTAAGAGTACCGCATGTGTCCTAGATCTTTACTTCAAATTCAATTGCCAAGCTTCTCTTAAGTCTCTCCATCTCATTTATATTGTCTTCCGTTAGGATTATATCGTCTACATATACGATCAAAATGGTCTTCGTTCCATTTTTTGACTGTTGGAAGAACATGACGTGATCTAATTGTTCTTTTTGATAATCTTGATCTTTCAACACTTTTGCAAATCTATCGAACCATGCCCTAAGTGACTGTTTGATGACATATAATGATTTCTTGAGTTTACAAACCCGATTCTCCTCATCTCTTTTACACAATCCTGATGGTAGAGTCATGAATACTTCTTCTAGTTCCCTGTTAAAGAATGCATTTTTAATGTCCAGTTATTGCAAAGAACAATTCAAGTTAGTTGCTAAAGACAGAAGAACTTTGATAGTGTTTAACTTGGCTACTGGTGCAAGTGTCTCTCTGTAGTCAATATCATAGGTTTGCATGTATCCTTTTGCAACAAGACGAGCTTTATATCATTATATTCCATCAACTTTATATTTCACATTGAAAACTCATTTGCATCCTATAGGTTTCTTTCCTCTCGGTAGATCCATCATTTCTCAGGTCTCATTTTTTCCAATACCCACAATTCCTCCATCACCGCTTCTCTCAATCAGGAATTTTAAAAGCCTCTTGTATACTCCTTGAAATTTCAATACCGTCAAGAATAAATGTAAAACTACGAAATCCTGTAGATAGAGTGTTATAGGATATGAATTTTGAAATAGGTGAAGAGTGCATGACCAAGTTTATTTTATGTGCAATAGGTAGGTTGATATCTAAAGATTCTGACTCATGGGAATATGGAGCTATCATCGATTCCGATTCTCTTGGTGCTGCATATATAAGATTCTCCTTATACTTTGATTTTAGCTTTCTTGAGTACACTAACATCTCCCCGTCATTTTGTTCTCCTATGTCTCCCCCTGAGTTCGATGAAGACACATTTAATGGCACAAAGATCAAGTTTGCCTCGATTATTGGAATGAATGTGAGCAAAGGCGGTACAACTGAACACCTTGAGGGATATGTTTGTGTTCAAACGAGAATTGGAAAATGAATCTTGAAGTTTTTGGATAGGTGAATCGAAGGAAAGAGTGCGACTCGACATGCGGTTGATAAGATAGGTTGATGTCAAGGACTCAAGACAGCATCTCCCCAAAACATTTTTGACATATTTGAGGTGAACATTAAGGTTCGGGCAACCTCAAGTATATGTCTGTTTTTTTGGCTCGGCAATCTCATTTTGTTGGGGAGTATCAATGCTTGAGCTTTGGTGGACAATTCCATGTTTTGTAGATGACCTCGTAGAGTGATATTGAAGTATTCGGTTCCATTATCAATGCGTAGGATTTGAAATTGTGTTTGAATCAGTTGGTGAAAGTTTATGAATATGGAACACACATCAGTTTTTTCTTTTAGTAGGTAAGTCCAACACACTCGAGTGTAATCATCTATGAATGAGACAAACCATTTTATGTGAGCACGATTATCAATTCGTGAGGGACTCCATAGATAACTAAGAATTATGGTGAATGGTTTTGAAAGTTTGTACGCGAATTTTGGGAGAGTGGTGCGGTGGTGTTTCGCAAGCTCGCATATTTTACACTGAAAGTCAATGGATGTTTTATTCAAGAAAATAGAAGGAAATAAGTTCGGGTGGCCAATTCTATAATGCCATAATAGAATATCATTATCCCCAGAGACAAACCTAGAATCATAAATTTCAGTTTAACGTTGTTTACCCCCATCAGCTTCTTCGAAATAGCAGTCTCACACTCTTAGCACTGTCAATCGTCTTCCCTGATATTAAATCATGAAATATACAGTGAGATTGAGTAAAATCAGCAGAGCAATTTGAGTCTTTTGTTATTTGACTGACATAATAAATTACATGATAAATTTGGGACATGAATGACATATTTTAAAGTTATAGACTCAGAAATACTAATACTCCCTTTTCCCGCAACAAATGAGAGTGATCTGTCCACGATCTTAACTTTGATATTACCAGCGAATCCAGCACAGGATGAGTATGAATTGAAAGGATGGTAAGCATCCGTCATGCGATCGAAGCATCGAGTCAATGATCCACGGAATTTTATATCTTAAGGAGATATTTAAAGCTTCTAGTAAAAGTAACTATATGGGCTAATGAGCTCAAAGGATCATGTGTGGGCGATTGACTCGAAGACTGGAAAAAATTCGACAAAGTTGTTCTAATTGCTCAGAGTTGAATGCTCCATTTTTTACTTTTTTGGATTTTCATTTTGGTCGACCAATGCTTGATAGCCGTGATTTTTAATATTCTCTCTTGGTTTCCAATCGACTGACTTTCCATGTATATCCCAACATGTGGCCTCTTTGTTTTCTAGCTTCTGACGGTGTTTACACCAAAAACGTCTTTTTTGTTGTCTTTGGCTCGACCTATTTCCAAACTTTGAGGATAAAGCTGCAATTTCTTATTTAATTCCAGTCTGCCCATATTTTGAAAACCCTACAGGCCCAAACTTTGAAGACCTAGGTCTGGTTCCTCCTTTTAACAGCCAATACAATTTGTATTTGGGCTAAAATGTGAAAGCCCACTTCCAGGAGATGAATAAGGCCCTGTTTCGGCGACAGGCGTCCAACTCCCTTCGACAGAAGTGAGATATCAAATTTTCCTGTCGCCCCCTCCGACATCATCACTTTCCGGTGATTTTCCTCCCTTTTCACCTTGGCGAACACTTCCCTAGTTGAAAGTAGCGACCGCCGACCCAATATTCTGCCTCTAACGCCGTCCAAGTCCCGATTGAGGCCAGCAAAGAACTAGTAAACTCTTTCATTCTCGAGTTTTTTCTTATATTTCACGCAGTCTCTAGGACATTCCCACTCTTCTTCGCAACTAAGATCGAGTTCATGCCATAGAGACGTCATTTCCAAGTAATGCTGTGTAACCTCTCTCTCTACCTCTTTGTTTGGTTTGCCATAATCTGGCTTTAATTTTAAATATTTGGGACGAGTTTTCAGGGTCTGAGTACACCTCCTTGGGTGGTTGGGAAAAAAGGTATGTTTTTCCTATGGATGACTCCATCAAATTCACCAACCAAGCCGTGATCATCGAATTCTCTAATTTCCACCTCTACAATTGGAAGGAATCCGCAGGCCTTTTTGTGTCTCTGGTAAGGTAACCAAGCTTTCTCTTGCCTTCAATTACCAACTTAAACGATTGAGCCCACTCCCTGAAGTTTCTCCCATTCAACTTTTCTACCGTAAGCTGGAGAGAGGTGTTTTCCACTCTAGAGCCTATTGTAGAGTTCATTTCTACCTCATTGTGGGATGATTCAGAGGTCGTGAAGCCCTTACGCTTGACGGGATCTTCCGTCATTGGTTGTTAAGCTTAGAATAGCCCTGCTCTGATACTTTGTAGAAAGAAATTATTTTCTTATATTGAATAAAAGAATATACAGCCCTATTAATAGTACAACCGTGAGTGAAGGAAAAAGGAAAACAATCTTCTAAATTAGGAGATGAGAAAAGATTCCTAATTAATGTAACTAAGGAAAGAACTAAATATGGTACTAATAATCAAATCACCCCAATCAATATCACACTCGAATACCTACACATAGTAATTAAAATTCATAAGCACAGGCAATTAAGAGACAATAACCCGGTGTCAAGTGATTCAGAGAAGATATCGGAAGTATTTCAAGAATAAACACAAAAGAAAACATATAGAAGTTAGAACAATCACGACATCCAAAATAAGCAAATTTGTATCCCATGGAATACTAAATTTAAGAGATTAAATGTGTCCTGCTTTAACATTTTAAGTTTTTAGATGAGAAAATTCAAAATGTATCAGAGCGTACAAAAGGTCCTATGTTCAAGTCTCGCTACCACCCATTTAGAAAACTTGTATACGTGCCAGGCATTTGACAAAAGATATTTGCACGTGATGGGAGCAAGTTCAATACTAAGTTTAAATAAATTAATATGTCCCTTCCGGTAACAACTTAATCTTTTAGATGAAGTTGTTGAAGATGTTCAATATACTCATTATCATATCACTCATTTACAAGAATATAAATGATATAAAAAGAATTTTATCGTATATGCCATAATCATAGCATGTCAACAAGCACATGGTTGATAAAGCTCCCACAACTACCAATGATCTATAGCGGAAAAAAAGTGAACCTAGTGCATTCTGAATGAAATTTAGAAT
>CAIGRF010118393.1:23334-35925 GCA_903798235.1 Fraxinus ornus | reverse complement strand
GTCACCCTCTCTCCCTCTATCTCGTCTTTTGTAAATGATATCGCTATTGCGGTCGTGACGGTTAACAACCGCCCCAACTGAAAAAAATTCCTGAATTCACTACTGGGGATGGGGTACAATTGTTTTCTTTTTGCTCTTTTGCTTACTTTATATATATATATATATATATATATATCCATTTTTTTATCTTTTTTTTTTTTACAAGTTAAAGGGCAAGATCGTTGTGTTGCACAAATTTAAATATTTTTGGATGAAAATTGTCTAATTTAACCTAGTGTGCTAATTTACCAAATATTTGGGACAAAAACTATACATGAAAAAGATTAGGGACATAATTGCAACTTTGGGCAAAGGTTATGGATGAAATTTTCAATTACCCTTTAACTAATGAACTAACCCTGAAATTTGTTGTCTTTTCAAATGTCACATATTCGCTACTAATGAGGACACGAGGGCATGCCTTTATTTAGCATGGAATCTAATTTTTGTTAGTTCGTCAACATAACATTCAAAATTGTTGGGTTATTTTCTTTAATATGGAAGGAAGCCCCAATTTGGGACCTTTATTATAGCCCAAAGCCTATTAGGGTTATAACCCTAAAGATGAGTTTAAATACAAGAAGATAGGAGCAAAGAGAGTTTAAAATGTTATCCTAAAAATGGGAAAAAAAAGAATCTGCGCATAAATTTCATCAAAACTCCAATCCCAAGTCTTCCGTGGCTCGATCAAGTTGAAAGTTGGAGAAGAAGTTCACAAAAAGGGAGCTACAATCCGAACTGTGAAGATCTGATTTTGAGCTCGAAAACATTGGTTCATATGCTTGAACAGTAACCACAGTGTGTGGGTATACTCTTTCTATTTCATATTATACTGTTGAGATTTTTGTTAACTTGATGGAATATACGTTGTAGCCTCTAGTTGTAACTAGAGAAGACTTTATGTACCCATTATTTGATTGATAGTGAAAGTTCTGATGGGACTAGGTCCCGTGCTTTTTATTCCTCACATCGAAAAAGTTTTTCACGTAAAATAATTGTTTGTGTTCTTGTGGCTCGGTGTAATTAATCTTCTTTAGAATATATACAGCATATACAATTGTTAGAAAGTATGCTATACCTATTTACTTTTAGGGAGGAAATTTATTTCGTTGTGTTTTTTGTTTGCATATTTCCCAACAAGTAGTATTAGAGCTAAGTTCGCAAATTTAGGTTTTGGATTATGGAAGAAAATTTGAGTAAAATGATTAACTTGAATGGTTTTTACATCACATATTGAAAGGAAAAATAGAAGATCTTCTTTATGCGAAAGATTATTACCTACTAGCGTTTGCTGTTGAAAAACCACATAACAAGTATGATAAAGAATAAACTTTGTTGCATTGACAACTTTACGGTGTTTGAACCACATTAATGGGAAGATACATGCTCGTATTCTACAGAGTAAGCTAGAACAGTTGTATGCTAGAACGATCGAAGTTAATATGTTTCTAATTAAGCATATGATAGAGTTAAGATACCAAGATAAGACTCCATGAGACTCCATTAATTGATTAACTGAATACATTATAAGGAATTATTAATCAACTAGAATGGATATTAAGTTTGATTATGAGATTCAGGGGTTATGGCTGCTTGGTTCCCGACTGAACTAGTGGAAGATGCTCATAACCTGATTGTCTAACTTTGCTCTAGATGGAATCATCACAATAGATTTGGCCAAGAGTAGTTTGTTAAATGAAGAGATTATAAGAAAATCACAGGGATCCTCTTCATAGTCTGAGGTCTTGGTTATAAAAAAGCAGTTAAGAAGTAAGAGCAAAAGTCTGAGACAGAAGTAGAGGCAAGTCGAATAAGTTTGAGAATGCTGAGTGTTATCGTTGTGGAAAAAAGGGACACATCAATAATGTTGCAGGCAACGGAAGAAAGAAAAAATGAGAAAGGGAATGAATCGAAGAACGATGATTATAAATATGGTCATAATAGAGTTGTTACCACCACTCCTGCAAACTTCCTCATTATTCGATATGCTGATATGATCAATTTTGTAAGTTATGAGACTAGTAGGGTGATTGACAATGGTGCCTCCATTCATGCTACATTGTGGAAGGATTTCTTTACATCCTATAGATCTAGTGATTTCAGAATTGTAAATATGGGTAATGATGGCTTGGTTTAAGTTATTATTATTATTAAAGATATGTGTCTAGAGATGAACAATGGTTTGGGGTTGGTTCTTAAATATGTAAAGTATGTTCCCAACACCCGTTAAAAACATGATGATGATGGGTATGGCAGTACCTTTAGTAATGGCCATTGGAAGCTCACTCGAGGTGTTATGGTTATGGCTCAAGGTATAAAGGTCTCTATGTTGTATGTTTTATAGGCAAAGCTCTCCAATCACATTGTTAATGCAATGGAGGATGATGATTTGGTAGAGTTGTGGCATAGAAGACTTGCTCACATGAGTGAGAAAGGATTAACCATATTGGGGAAGAAAAGTGTACTAAATGGACTAAAAAATACACATCTAAAAAGGTGTATTCACTGTTTGTCTAGAAAGCAAAATAGAGTCTCTTCAAGAATTTCCTTTCTTCGAGAAAGTTAGAAATACTCGATTTGATACATTCATATTTTTGTGGTCTTATGAAGA
Organism: Fraxinus ornus; assembly: GCA_903798235.1. Classification (NCBI taxonomy): domain Eukaryota; kingdom Viridiplantae; phylum Streptophyta; class Magnoliopsida; order Lamiales; family Oleaceae; genus Fraxinus; species Fraxinus ornus. Next base: position 33,275 of record CAIGRF010118393.1, on the reverse strand, counting down.
AGAGTACACTTGGCGGCTCCAGTTACTATGTAACCTTCATAGATAATCACTTAAGGAAGTTTGCGGATTTATACCTTGAAGACAAAAGATCAAGTGTTGATTGTATTCAAGCAATTTCAGGCCCAGCTGAGAGACAAATTAGGAAGAAGTTGAGGTATATCTGGATAGATAATGAGGGGAGTATTTTAGTCCTTTCGATAAGTATTGTAGATAGCGTGGAATTTGACATCAAAAGACAACATTGAAAACTCTTCAGTTGAATGGCATAGCTGAAAGGATGAATAAAACACTGGTGGAGAGAGTGAGATGTTTACTTTCTCAAGCCCAGTTACAAAAATTATTTTGGAATGAGGCATTCGATCGTATATGTGTTAAATATTACCCATTGTGTTTCCTTACAGTATGCTATATCGAAAAAGTTTGGGCTAGTAAGGATATTCTCTAGGATCACATGCATCTGTCTGGGAATAAAGTATTTGTCTAAGTTTGATGCAAAAACACAACAATGAGTATTTATTGGTTATGGTCAAGATGAGTTTGGATACAAGCTTTATGATCCAGTTAAGAAGAAAATTATGAGAACCAGAGATGTTTTGTTTGTTTAAGATCAGAGGATTCAGAATATTGAGAAAGCTGAGAAATTTGTACATTAAAAGGGTTATAGTTTGATTGATTTGGTTATGGTTCCTTTGAAGAAATTGCCAACTTAGGTTGAGGATAATGATCAAGATGGCCACCAGGGTATAGATGATTTTGATGCTCCCTTGCAGGCTCAAGCACATGATGATATTGATGAGAAAATGACAGTGCCAGAAGTTCTACTCAAGAGGTGTACCAAAGATCAAAATCCTTCCACTCAATATTCAGCATAGCAATATATGTTATTGACTGGAAATGAGAGCCCAAGAGTTATGCAGAAGCTTATGAGTTGAGGCCATGCAAGATGAAATACAATCATTACATGATAACCACGCCTCTGAGTTAATAAAGTTACATAAGGGTAAAAGAGCTTTGAAGAACATATGGATCTACAGGGTTAAGCAAAATGAGTTCACATCATATTCGTGGTATAAATCTAGATTGGTTGTAAAAAGTTTGGTCAGAGAAAAGGTGTTGATTTTAACTTCTCTCCAGTTGTAAAGATATCATCTATTTGTATTGTTCTTGGCATAGTAACTAGTTTTGATTTAGAAGTTGAATAGATGGATGTGAAAAAGTTTTATTTGTCACAGGAGAAATATATTAAGAAAAATGCTTGAGAGGTTCAGTATGGACAAGGCTAAAGTGGTTACCTCTCATCTTGCCATCCACTTCAGAATGAGCATTGAGCAATGTCCTTCTATAGATAAAGGAAAGGAAGACATGGATATAGTTCATTATGCCTCAACAGTAAGAAGTTTGATGTATGCAATGGTATGTACAAAACCAAATATACACTACATAGTTGGTATAGTTAGCTATTTTCTGTCAATACAAGAAGATAGCATTGGAATGCAGTTAATGGACAATCTTTGTTAGTTGGCTACATGATACAGATATGGTAGGATATATGGATACTCGTAAGTTTACATCTGGTTATTTGATTACTTTTGCATGGAGGCTGTAGCTTGGCAATCAAGACTTCAAAAGTGTATTTCCCTTTCTACAATAGATGCAAAGTTTATTGCAGCAATAGAGGCGACTAAAGAGTTGCTAATGGCCAAGTAGTTCATGATAAAATTTGGTTTCAAGCAGCAGAGATGTGTTATTTTGTAATAGCCAGAGTGCTATTCATCTTGCTAGAAATTCCGATTTCCATACAAGATTGAAGCACATTGATGTACGATACCATTGGATCATGGATGCGTTGAATGATAAGTTACATGAACTAGAGAAAGTTCATACTAATCATAATGGTTTTAATATGTTGATGAAGACACTACCAAGAAAAAGCTTGAAGATTGTTGTTCGATTATCGGGATGGCGATTTCCTCACCATAGTCGGAAGGGGGAGCCTTGTTAGATTATTTCCTTTTATGTGGAGGAAAGCCAAGTTTTCGATATTTTATTATAATCCAAAGCCCATTAAGGTTTTAACCTTAAGGATGTTTAAAGTGGAAATTACACTAGGGCCTATTTTTCAAGTTCCAATTTCAAAAATAAGATTTAAATTTTTTTTGTACAAAAATCAGGAGATAATTCAATTTTTTTAATTTTAAATAATAATATTATAAAATTAAATTAAGAAAATTGTTATTTGTACATCACAAGATGTACATCGAGGTGTACACCCCCTCACATGGGGTGGGACCCACTTGTGTAAAATATTTTTTTTATTAAAGTGGGTCTCACCCCATGTAACCCCGATGTACATTGTGATGTACAAGTAGCAAAACCGTTAAATTAATCTACATACCCATCTCACCCCATTTTTATTTTTTTTTCTTTATTTTTTCTTAAATTAATCAACATACACATCTCACCCCATTTCACTCCGGAGGATGCTACATGTACTACATTTTCTACTACATGGATTACTTAAAGGCCAAGTGGCACCCCCCCACCAGCCGCCCCTCCAATAGGGGGCGCCACTTGGCCTTTAAGTAACCCATTTTGTACATATAGAATAATCATTTCACTCCAAACCCATTTTTATTTTCTTCTTTATTCTTTCTCTATCCTCCCCACCTCTACTATATTCTTTCTCTACCTAGCTTTCTCTTTGCGTCATCTACGCTCACAGCATGATGCAACTCATCGCTGCGAGAATCGACGTAGTGGTCAGTGAGTGCCGATGTGTGCGGCACTCGGTTCTCCATTGCACTCTAACTCTTGTACCCAGTCACAATCAAAATAGTAATTTACAAAAACAAGATGGTAGCTACAAATTCAGCTATAATGGCCCTATAGAATGATCACTTGGTTAGCTCATCCAGGTCAATCAGTGGAGCCAGTGGTAGATCTTGGTAGTCCATGGTAGTGTATTCGACACGAATCTCAATGTCCTTACCCATTTGCAATGAATAAAAGAGAAAATGTGTTTTGGGAGTTCATGAATGTACAAAGAGAAGCGTGTTATTGCTGATGATAAGAGGTGCTGGAAGGTAAGTGGTATTTATATGGTGAAAGTGAAAGGTGCCTAGATTACTTCTACAGTGGCACTCGCTACTGTTTTGTGGTGATTTTTTTAGATGATTTTTGAATCCGCTCATAGCTTGTGTTTTGGGGTGATTTTTATTGGTTGTTGGTAGTGTTTTACAAATGGGGGTGGTGGTGTTGTGGTGTTTTGAAAATGGGGGTGGTGGTGGGTTTTTGGGTGATTTTTATTGGATGTCGCTGGTATAGATAAGTTATTTGAATTGTTAAATGCTATTGATCACACTTCATTTGCACAGGTCTCAGATCCCTTGTTACAAGTCATAATTTAGTTGTCAAAGTTCAATGTTCACTTGTTATCTGTCATGGTCACAAGTACCAGTTCATAAGTTATATGTCATATTATATATGTCACAGATCAATGTCAATAAATCACATATTAATATTAACAGGTCATGGATCAGATGTTGCATGTCTTTATGCCTTAATAGTAAGCCATGAATTCAAGTTCACATGTAAAAATTCATATGTTATAGGCCACAGGTAACAATTCATATGTCACATGTCATATTGCATAGTTAACATATCAATGTTCACAGGTCACAAATCCAAGAGAACTGATCATAGACCATTGAATCAATATCACTTGTAGCAGTTTACGGGTCACGTGTCACGTATAATAGTTCATCGATCACATATCTAAGAGAAGTGATCACAGGTCATAGTGCATATGTCACATATCCAAATCAACATGTCACATATCACAGAGAACTGGTCACATACCATTGGATCAACATCACAGGTAACAATAGATCTTTGTGCTTTTCGTCACGGCAACTCACAGTTTACACGTCACCAGATCTTTTCAATTTCCATAACAACAACTCACAATTGGAGCTTCAACACTGTTCATCAATTCAAAAATAGGAAAACCCAACAACAATACAATGTTATTCGCCACCAATTGTGACTTCGAAACAGTTCAAACCTATTTCGAGATGATCACTAGGCTCAATTCACTACTTCTAAAAAAATTGCTCTACAATGCCGATAATTTTCAATTTGTGATCTCAATGACTTAATGATTTTCAATGATCCATATTCCGATGGTAGGAATCAAGATAATTTGCTCTAAAAGTTCTATGTAGTTTTCTCTTTTGTTCGATCGTCATAATTTGTTAGATTGGAAAGTCCCATTTGGAATGGAAGCATGTCGTAACTGAATGCTTGATTATATATATATATATATGTAACCTGACTTTTAAATGTATAAAACTTATCATTTAAAATTGAAATGGTGTATAATAAACACACGATATATATGTATTGTTCTCATGTTTAAATACAAGAAGATATGAGGGGAAAAAAAAGAGCCCAAGCAGTTTTCCCAAAAAAGATAAAAAAACAGTTTTTTCATGCTCCTAGATTTCATCAAAGCTTCGATCATGAGTTTTTCGTAGTCCGATCGAGCTGAAATTTGGAGAAAATGTTCACAAGATAGGGAGGTACAATTTGATCAGTGGAGATCGGATTTTGAGCTCGAGACATTGATTCATGTGCATGAACAGTAACCACAAGAGTGTGGGTATATTCTTCCTATTTCGTATTGTATTGTCAAGATATTCGTTATTTTGAAGAAATATACGTTGTAGACTATAGTTTTGACCAGATAAGACTTTGCGTACCCATTATTTGAATGATAGTGGAGGTTTTGACTGGATTTGGTTCCGTGATTTTTATTCCTTACATTGGAAAAGTTTTTCACATAAATTAATTACTCGTGTTCTTGTGGTTTGGTGTGATTGATCTTCTTTAGATTATTTTCAGCATATACAATTGTTAGATAAGTGTGCTTTACTTTTTGTTTTTAAGGAGAAGGATTATTCCGCTATGTTTATTTTTTTGTATCTCTCCCAACCACATCGGAGTCGTAAATTGGGGCCCTATGGACTATAGATGTGTATATATGTATGCCAAGCCTGCAGAATAAAATCTCTATGAGGAGGTATTTTTTTATATTCCCCTATTTGGTGGAGATTAAAATTAGATTTTTAATAGATTTTGATAAAATTTGATGAAATATGAGGCTTGAAAAGTTATGGATTCCATGAAATGTGCGATTAAAATTTAATTGATGATTTTGACTTGAAATCTTAATTGGATTTTAATTCAAACCAAACAAGGCATAAATAATGGAATCTGCAAGGTGTAAGTTTTGACGGCTTTATCCTATGACCTCCAAACAAGACAAGATGATTCAGATACTCGTACAAAATTATGCATCTATCCATTGTTGTTTCGACTTCAACCAAGCAAGAAAAAAAGAAAAGAAATTAAGAAACGTTTCCGCAGAAAACTACAGACATTAACGTCTGATTGAAAAAAACTTTTCTTAGGTTTTAACGTTTTGGCGATTTCTACCCTTGACGACACCAACTAAAAAGCTATTCCAAAGTTTTCGCAATGGATTTGATTTATTATATATACTCTCCACGCGCAATGAACGTGTTTCCAGTTCAATGCCACACTCCCCATCCTTCAAATTAACATGGCTGCGGAGGCTTGTTCAGAAATCAAGATTTCTGTCGAAAATGAGGAAGAAAAGAAGATTGATATGATAGAACGGGGTCAATGGCTGAGAGCAGCAATTCTTGGGGCAAATGATGGGCTGCTTTCAACTACGTCCCTGATGCTTGGGGTGGGCGCTGCTAAAGAGGATAAATGGCTTATGATCATTTCGGGACTGGCTGGAGCGGTTGCTGGGGCATGTAGCATGGCTGTTGGGGAGTTTGTATCTGTGTCTACCCAAAGAGATATTGAACTGCAGGCCACCAATCACATATCTAGTGAAACCAAGACTTCACAGGCTCATTTTGCCGGGTCCCCATCAATGGCATCGACTACAAGTGGGATCCCCCATGTAAAAACCACCAGGGATAATGAGCCATCACCGTGTAATATCTCTCAGGCAACTGCAGGTAGGCAGCCATTGTCCCATTTTTTGTCCCCTCTCAGGTCTCCTTTAATGAAAATCATAGCAAGGGACAACTTACTGCTGCCATCAACCCCTTTGGACGCGGTGAGGCAAGAAAATAACAGGGGAGAAGCGCTACCAAACCCGAAAAAGGCTGCAGGAGCATCAGGATTGGCATTTCTGTTTGGTTCAATTGTTCCTCTTCTTTCAGCTATGGCAGTTTCTCACGATAAATTGAGAGTGGTGGCTATAGTGGTTGCATCGTCTATAGCACTGGCTATATTTGGTGGAGCAGGAGCACGTCTTGGTGGTTCACCGGTTAGAGTATCTGTCTTGAGAGTTGTTGTCGGAGGGTGGATTGCAATGGCTATCACTTACGGATTGCTCAAGCCTTTAGATAGAGATGACACTTCATAACTAGCTAGTTGCATGTTTTGGTTATTGAATAATATTGTGTCATTGAAATTAATGTGTCCAAGTGCTTGTTTGGATTTTATGTTAGTGAAAAAGAATAATGGGTCCCATGAAATGTGAGTTAATATTTGTAAATGTATAGTTAAAATTAAAATTCACTTCGAAATTCAAGTTACAAGAAGATTTGTTAGCGGTCACTCGAGTTAAGTGACTAAATTTACCTGAAATTAATGAAACTTGAAAGTAAGAAAATTTTAATAATACAGTAGAGGGCCCCACACACATGTGAGAGGATTGTGTACAAAATTGTGTACCAAGTGTGTACGAGTAGCAATTTTGTACGATATAATTCCTCAAACTAAACAATACGTGAGGAGGTGTAATTGTAATTTGCTTTATATATTTAGAAGATTTCGTGAGCCATTTAACATTTATCCTTACACGTGCCAACCACAATTTACGAATATCTCCGATCCAAATTTAACAAGATTCCAAAAATAAATGAACGCATTGGTTGCTCACTTTTGTTAACATAATTGTTTAAATTTTGGACTTACCAATTCCAATTTTATATATTAAGTCCCTATTTGAGCCACACTATTTTTTTTTTATTTTTTTTCATTCTTCTACTCATTTTTAATCACATTTTCAATAAAATAATATTTTATATCAAATCAATAACTTTTCCTTCTTTTTCAACCACATAATCATCATCACATCAAACAAAAAAAATGCATTTTTTGACTCAAAATGTGCACCAAACAGGGGCTAAGCCCGTGTTTGATAGGGATTACAATCAGATTTTAATAGAATTTGATGAAATGTGTGGTTGAAAATTTATGAATTCCATGAAACATGTGGTTGAAACTAATCTTAATTTTAATCCCCACTAAACATGAGCTAAATAATGTTTTTAAAGTCCATTTGCGATGGAATTAAATAGGAACGAACATAATTAAGTTAAACGAATTAATTCCAATTTTACACATTATTAATTTTGTATATATATGAGTTTAAGTGTCCTCAAACTCTGAGTAACGATATCCATTAACAATTGTGTTCAAGAACAGTTTAGATAGTATTTAAATCCATATATCACAATTGGTGATCAATATACTCCATTACTATTTAAAGAGTAATGCGTGTACAAAAGTTTTACCAAATCTTTTACCGAATTGACAAGTGGCGGCCCCCTATTGGGGGGCGCCTGGGGACAGTCCCCTCTAATAGGGAGCCGCCACTTGTCAATTCGGTAAAAAATTAGGTAAAAAATTATGTACAAATAGATTTTTCCCTATTTAAATTGATGTTAAATACGATTACATATAAATAACATTATCATGTGACCTATGTCCTATTACTTTTCACATTTTGGTGATGTCGCTACACCATTACTCGCAGGAAAACTCCATAGCGCCAATTGATGTTTAAGGTCCCATCACCTACACTATGATAGCAATTGTCAAGGTTAAAGTGTCTTGTATCATATTAATTGTTCGCATATTTTAAAGTAGATGTTAGAAATTCTTTGAATAGTTTGTGTTCTTCTTTAAGCGAATCCATCAGAGAGTATTCCACCACGAGTAGTCAAAGCACGCTCAATCAATTGTTAATCTCTAGCCCAAAGTTGACGTACAATCACGTGTCACCCCACGGGTTAAACTTCCTTCCACTTTGATATCTGTTTGGGGGACACATTTTTCTATTAAGCAACTTTTCTTTTATTTTCCATCCCATGTTCATTTTTCGCACATGCATATACCAATGGTTTAATCAAGATTTTTATTCTTTAGCAATTCATTTTCACGTGAAATCCAATAGTCCCATGTAGATATTGCATTATGGGACCATAGGCTAATGCTAACGTGTCTTGAATTGTATTATTCACATGACAGAAAGTGAAAGTTAAAAATTCTTGGGGATAGCTTCTATCGTTCTCCTGACCTCCTAAATATTTGGCATCTGTTGGGGACCTTTTTTTCTCCGTTTGATTGCAAAGGTGGAAAATGAGTGAAAATAAAATATTTTACAAGGAATTGATTTGTATAGAAATTGTTTTACTGGAAATTGTAATTAATTGTGTTTAATTAGTATAATTTTCCATGGAAAATGTTGAAACATTGGTGTGCGTTTGGCTTCGTTTTTTATGAAAATTATTCATTAAAGTGATAATTTTTTCTACCATTGAGTCTACAATTTGTTCCAATTGCAAAAAATAAAAAATTAAATTAAATTAAATTAAATTTAAAAAAAATTGAAAAAAAAAAACCATCATACCAAATATCATTCGTTTGGCTTTGTTTTACATGGAAATTGTCAATAAAAGTGATAATTTTTTTACCATTGTGTTTAGAATTTTTTTCAATTGCCAAAAAAAAACTTGGAAAATATTTATCAACCAAAATATCAAGAATTTGTTTTCCTCAAAAATGTGGAAAATTTGGAATGTTTGAAAATATTTTCCCGGGAAAGTTTTGTCTATCAAATACTACAAAAGTTGAAAAATGAAAAAAAAATCTTCCATTTTCCATGGAAAATAAAGTGTATCAAACGGAGCCTAAGTGACTTTTCCTTTTAATTTGCATCTTGTAATTAATTTTCAGCTATCCTCATTTGATCCACATTTGTTTCAAAATACATTTTTCTCCCTTCTTTTCAATCACACATTTTTCAATAAAATAATATTACATACAATCCAAAAACTTTTCCTTTATTTTTAAATACACATTCTCCATCAATTTACTATTCCTAAATGCATTGCTCATAAATTTTGTTTCCTACAAAATTGACTTTTGCTTTCTAGCTTTTAGAGAAAGTTGCTTTAATTTTTGTTTGGAAACTAATTTTTAAATGCACTTCTTATTCCGAGAATACTTTTAGAGGAAAGTCATATTAGATCAGTTTCTTTTAAAAGTTCTTCTAACTATCCGAAGCAATTTCATAAAATTAGCCAAACGGATCGAAAAACAGCTATTTTGGGTCAAAACTCCTTTAAATTTTTCAAAAGTCATGTCAAATGAACTCTTAGTTCCACGTTGATGTTGCATTATGATAGCAATTGTATTGTTCACACGAACACGAGCAAGAGTGAAACTTGGGAATTCTTGTCAATAACTTTTGTCGCTCTTGTTGTTCACTTCCTTCCTCTTTTAGTACATATCATGAGCACTTTTCTAATTGATGATAACTTTTGCTTCTTTCGCATCTCTCTTTTTGTACAATTCATTCCATTCCTCTTTCCGTATCTATTAGCACATTTTTCTAATTTGACATTTTTGTCGTACTCTTCCTGTTAGAGATAATTGCTCCAATATTTCTGTTGCACCAGATCCAGTCAAATCTTCAAGCAAATCTACTCATGTTATCTAATCTGTTATTCATTTGTTAGTTTGTTATTTATTTAAACTTCTGTTCAGATAATTAGTTAGCTATTTAAACTTTTGAATTCTTGAACTTATCTGTAGATGTAATCCAAATA
>CAIGRF010118393.1:8280-22325 GCA_903798235.1 Fraxinus ornus | reverse complement strand
GCTCAATCTCAGCTTCCATCTTGTTACTGGGTTGATGCTTTCCTCACAGCTATTTATGTCATCAATAGACTCCCAACACCAGTCCTAAGTAATCAATCTCCCTTCTTCACTTTGTTTAGCAAACAACCTGATTATTCTTTCCTCAAAACTTTTGGTTGTACCTGCTTTCCGCTACTCAGACCATATAATTCCCACAAATTAATCTTTAGGAGCACCAAATGTGTCTTTCTTGGGTATAGCTCAAATCAAAAGGGGTACCGTTGTTTGGACTTAAAAACAAAGAAGGTTTACATTTCCAGGCATGTTATATTTGATGAATTGAGCTTCCCTGCTTCTGCTACAAAAGATCAAGCTGCTGATGCTTCAACCTTGCAGGAAAATCTTCACTCATCTGTCAGTCCTTCACCATCAGGTTCTCCTTCTAATCTCTTACCATCTATTTCCGTTCCTTCATTTCTTAATTGTGCACCTCCTGATTTATCCACTTCAGTTTCCCAAACATCACCATTATCTGAACCTCTTACCTCTCCCTCAAGCCCATTTCTCTTGACTGAAACACCCATTCCTGATACACCATCTGCGCCCTTTCCTAGCGAATCACCACCTCTATCTCCTCCTTTCATTCCATCTACCACCATACCTATTCCTGACATCTCTTCAAATCAAATTATTACACGTTCCAAGACCAATTCCTCCAAACCAAAACAGTTCCCAGACTACCAGCTATACCACTCTACCAAATATCCACTACAAGTCCTCTCTGCCATTACATTACCTCCTGAACCTAAGACCTATAAAGAAGCAGTGAAGAACCAGCAATGGTTTGATGCTATGCAAGCTGAACACCATGCCTTACTAGCCAATCAAACCTGGACTTTATGTCCTCGACCTTTGCATAAGACAGTTGTGCGAAATAAGTGGGTGTTTAAGCTGAAACAGAAATCTGATGGGAGCATTGATCGATACAAGGCCAGACTAGTGGCAAAAGGTTTTGATCAAATTGATGGGGTGGATTTTACTGAGACATTTAGTCCTGTTATTAAACCAGCTACGATTAGATTAGTGTTGGCACTAGCTGTTCATCATAACTGGTTTATTAGACAACTTGATATCTCTAATGCTTTTTTGCATGGTTTTCTTGAAGAAGAGGTGTATATGGAGCAACCTAAAGGGTTTGAGGATCCTCATTTTCCTAATCACGTGTGCAGGTTACACAAGTCCATCTATGGACTGAAACAAGCCCCTAGAGCTTGGTTCTTGAGATTGTCCCAAGCCTTACTTGCTCTCGGGTTCAATGGCTCTAAAGTTGATTCATCACTTTTCACATTCCACCATAACAACATCTCTATTTTTGTGCTCATCTATGTTGATGATATCATAGTTACAAGCACTACTTCCTTATCTATTGATCATCTCATCAATCAACTTGGTACTAATTTTGCTGTGAAGGATCTTGGGCCTCTATCTTATTTTCTCGGTATTCAGGTCACAAGTACCTCAGAGGGGCTCCATCTCAGTCAAGGGAAATATGCCATTGACTTATTACATCGCACCAAGATGGCTGGGTCAAAACCAGCTTCTACACCGTGCACATCTGGAACTAAACTCTCAAGATTTTCAGGGGACCCTCTCACTGATCCAGCTGAATATAGAACATTGGTGGGTTCTTTACAATATCTCACACTTACCAGGCCTGATCTCTCATATAGTGTGAATCAACTTTGTCAATTTCTCCATTGTCCAACCACTGACCATTTGGTGGCAGCTAAACGAGTCTTGAGATACATAAAGGGTACTTTACACTTTGGACTCACCTTCAGCAAGGGCACACTTCATCTTAATGGTTTTTGTGATTCGGATTGGGCAGGTTCTCCAGACGATAGGAAGTCCACCTCTGGCTATTGTATATATCTTGGACCATGTCTTATATCCTGGTCAGCTAAGAAACAACCAGTTGTAGCCAGATCAAGCACCGAGGCAGAGTACAGATCTATGGCTTTCACAGTGGCTGAACTTTACTGGATCAGAATGCTCTTACAAGAACTCCACATGCCACTCTTGAATGCTCCTTGCTTATGGGTGGATAATGTGGGTGCTCTAGCTCTCTCTTCCAATCCAGTCTTTCATGCTCGTACTAAACACATCGAAGTAGATTACCACTTCATTCGGGAAAAGATCTTCAATAAAGATATTCAAGCTAGATATATTTCCACTGCTGCCCAACCATCTGACATCTTCACCAAAGGTTTAACTTCCTCTCGGTTTCTGTTTCTTCGTGACAAGTTGATGCTTCGTGACCTCCCCATCAACTTGAAGGGGGATGTTAGAGATAATTGCTCCAATATTTCTGTTGCACCAGATCCAGTCAAATCTTCAAGCAAATCTACTCATGTTATCTAATCTGTTATTCATTTGTTAGTTTGTTATTTATTTAAACTTCTGTTCAGATAATTAGTTAGCTATTTAAACTTTTGAATTCTTGAACTTATCTGTAGATGTAATCCAAATACCTTGTAATCTTCTATATATATCAATACACATGAGAGAGCTGGTAATTAATGAAACCAGACTCATTCTTTCTTTTCTGACTTGGTATCAGAGCCTTCATTGCTCACGCAAATCGATCCATATGGCCTCATCTAACTCCACTCTTACTTCCTCTTTTGTTATCCCAAATATTACCTCACTTGTTTCTGTCAAACTTGATGGAACAAATTACCTGAATTGGATCACCCAATTCACTCCTGTGCTTAGAAGCCATGACCTGCTAGGCATTGTTGATGGGTCTGAGATATGCCCCGATCAATATCTTGTTGATTCCACTGGGAAATCTACTTCTGATCTCAATCCAGATTATTTGGTTTGGCAGAAGAAAGATCAATTTATTTTGGCATGGTTAAACGCCACTCTCAGTGAGAAAATTTTGTCCACAGTTTATGGACTCACAACCTCTAAGATGGTTTGGACAACTTTAGCCACCAGATTTGCTCCTCAATCGAGATCTCGCATTTCTCATCTCAAAAGACAACTCCAAACCTTGCAACAGGGCACTAGATCATGCTCTGACTATTTGCACTTGGCCAAGAGTTGGTCTGACCAGCTTACAGCAGCAGGGAAACCTGTTGATGAGGAAGATTTAATTTCTTATGTTATTGGTGGACTCAACTCTACCTATAACCCCTTTATCACCTCACTCAATTTTGCAACCAGAGACAAATCCATTTCATTTGATGATTTCCAAACTGAATTACTCAACTATGAGCAATTGCTTGACTCTCAGACCAAAACACTTCCCAACGAAGGTACTCAATTTGCCTTCTTCACAAACAAACCAAAGGTTCCATATAGCAAGAAACCAAAACATTTCAATCAGCAAACCAAGCCTTCCACATACTCTCGACCCACTATTAACTCCAATTCTGGCCACAACTCTCCCAAACCTCCATCCTCTGGCAATCCTTTCCCTTCCAATAAATTCCCACCATGTCAAATCTGTGGTAGGCCCAACCATCAGGCATTGGATTGCTACCATAGAATGGATTTTACTTACCAAGGCCGACATCCACCAGCTCAATTAGCAGCTATGGCAGCACATACTCATGTCACACAAGAAGCTGAACAACCATGGTACCTTGATAGTGGAGCAAATAACCATATCACGTCTGAGTTGGGGAATCTGACTTTACAACAGCAGCCTTACCAAGGCAATGACAAGGTCACAGTAGGGAATGGAGGAGGCTTGGTCATCACCAATACTGGTTCTTCTATGCTTCTAAACTCTAAAAACAAATTTCTTTTGCATAATATCTTACACTGTCCTCATGCATCCTCTAATCTGTTGTCCATACAAAAATTTTGTAGTGACAATAACTGCTACTTTGTTCTAACAGCTTCTCATTTCTTTGTCAAGGACTTACAGACCAGGAAAATCCTCCTGCAAGGGCAGAGTGAAGGTGGCTTATATCCTATGTATCTCAAGCAGATGAAGCTCAACTCATCACTCTCAAAAACTGCTCACATTTCATCCTTCACTGCATTACAAGGGGTCCGAGCTCCCATTCACATTTGGCATTCCAGACTTGCTCATGCATCTGAGTCTATAGTTTCTCGAGTTGTTAAGGAAGCTGTTCTTCCTATTTCTGGTCCTGTAAAACTCAATAAAGTTTGTGAGTCGTGTCAAGTTGCTAAGAGTCACAAGCTCTCTTTTCCTGAGTCCAATAACAGATCCACACATCCTCTTGAGTTAATACACTCAGATGTCTGGATCTCTCCTGTTTCTTCAGTCAGTGGTTGTAAACTTTATGTTTTATTTATTGATGACTTTTCAAGATTTACATGGTTGTTTCCCTTAAAGTATAAATCTGATGTATTTCCTTGTTTCATCAGATTTAAACAACTAGTTGAAAATCAATTCTCTAGAAATATCAAACAATTACTTACTGACAATGGTGGGGAATTACATTCTACTGCTTTCCAAAGCTTTCTATCAACACATGGCATCCATCATAAGCTAACTTGCCCTCACACATCTGAGCAAAATGGAATTTCAGAAAGAAAACACAGACATATAACTGAAACAGGTCTATCTCTTTTAGCTCAATCTCAGCTTCCATCTTGTTACTGGGTTGATGCTTTCCTCACAGCTATTTATGTCATCAATAGACTCCCAACACCAGTCCTAAGTAATCAATCTCCCTTCTTCACTTTGTTTAGCAAACAACCTGATTATTCTTTCCTCAAAACTTTTGGTTGTACCTGCTTTCCGCTACTCAGACCATATAATTCCCACAAATTAATCTTTAGGAGCACCAAATGTGTCTTTCTTGGGTATAGCTCAAATCAAAAGGGGTACCGTTGTTTGGACTTAAAAACAAAGAAGGTTTACATTTCCAGGCATGTTATATTTGATGAATTGAGCTTCCCTGCTTCTGCTACAAAAGATCAAGCTGCTGATGCTTCAACCTTGCAGGAAAATCTTCACTCATCTGTCAGTCCTTCACCATCAGGTTCTCCTTCTAATCTCTTACCATCTATTTCCGTTCCTTCATTTCTTAATTGTGCACCTCCTGATTTATCCACTTCAGTTTCCCAAACATCACCATTATCTGAACCTCTTACCTCTCCCTCAAGCCCATTTCTCTTGACTGAAACACCCATTCCTGATACACCATTTGTGCCCTTTCCTAGCGAATCACCACCTCTATCTCCTCCTTTCATTCCATCTACCACCATACCTATTCCTGACATCTCTTCAAATCAAATTATTACACGTTCCAAGACCAATTCCTCCAAACCAAAACAGTTCCCAGACTACCAGCTATACCACTCTACCAAATATCCACTACAAGTCCTCTCTGCCATTACATTACCTCCTGAACCTAAGACCTATAAAGAAGCAGTGAAGAACCAGCAATGGTTTGATGCTATGCAAGCTGAACACCATGCCTTACTAGCCAATCAAACCTGGACTTTATGTCCTCGACCTTTGCATAAGACAGTTGTGCGAAATAAGTGGGTGTTTAAGCTGAAACAGAAATCTGATGGGAGCATTGATCGATACAAGGCCAGACTAGTGGCAAAAGGTTTTGATCAAATTGATGGGGTGGATTTTACTGAGACATTTAGTCCTGTTATTAAACCAGCTACGATTAGATTAGTGTTGGCACTAGCTGTTCATCATAACTGGTTTATTAGACAACTTGATATCTCTAATGCTTTTTTGCATGGTTTTCTTGAAGAAGAGGTGTATATGGAGCAACCTAAAGGGTTTGAGGATCCTCATTTTCCTAATCACGTGTGCAGGTTACACAAGTCCATCTATGGACTGAAACAAGCCCCTAGAGCTTGGTTCTTGAGATTGTCCCAAGCCTTACTTGCTCTCGGGTTCAATGGCTCTAAAGTTGATTCATCACTTTTCACATTCCACCATAACAACATCTCTATTTTTGTGCTCATCTATGTTGATGATATCATAGTTACAAGCACTACTTCCTTATCTATTGATCATCTCATCAATCAACTTGGTACTAATTTTGCTGTGAAGGATCTTGGGCCTCTATCTTATTTTCTCGGTATTCAGGTCACAAGTACCTCAGAGGGGCTCCATCTCAGTCAAGGGAAATATGCCATTGACTTATTACATCGCACCAAGATGGCTGGGTCAAAACCAGCTTCTACACCGTGCACATCTGGAACTAAACTCTCAAGATTTTCAGGGGACCCTCTCACTGATCCAGCTGAATATAGAACATTGGTGGGTTCTTTACAATATCTCACACTTACCAGGCCTGATCTCTCATATAGTGTGAATCAACTTTGTCAATTTCTCCATTGTCCAACCACTGACCATTTGGTGGCAGCTAAACGAGTCTTGAGATACATAAAGGGTACTTTACACTTTGGACTCACCTTCAGCAAGGGCACACTTCATCTTAATGGTTTTTGTGATTCGGATTGGGCAGGTTCTCCAGACGATAGGAAGTCCACCTCTGGCTATTGTATATATCTTGGACCATGTCTTATATCCTGGTCAGCTAAGAAACAACCAGTTGTAGCCAGATCAAGCACCGAGGCAGAGTACAGATCTATGGCTTTCACAGTGGCTGAACTTTACTGGATCAGAATGCTCTTACAAGAACTCCACATGCCACTCTTGAATGCTCCTTGCTTATGGGTGGATAATGTGGGTGCTCTAGCTCTCTCTTCCAATCCAGTCTTTCATGCTCGTACTAAACACATCGAAGTAGATTACCACTTCATTCGGGAAAAGATCTTCAATAAAGATATTCAAGCTAGATATATTTCCACTGTCGCCCAACCATCTGACATCTTCACCAAAGGTTTAACTTCCTCTCGGTTTCTGTTTCTTCGTGACAAGTTGATGCTTCGTGACCTCCCCATCAACTTGAAGGGGGATGTTAGAGATAATTGCTCCAATATTTCTGTTGCACCAGATCCAGTCAAATCTTCAAGCAAATCTACTCATGTTATCTAATCTGTTATTCATTTGTTAGTTTGTTATTTATTTAAACTTCTGTTCAGATAATTAGTTAGCTATTTAAACTTTTGAATTCTTGAACTTATCTGTAGATGTAATCCAAATACCTTGTAATCTTCTATATATATCAATACACATGAGAGAGCTGGTAATTAATGAAACCAGACTCATTCTTTCTTTTCTGACTCTTCCATCTTATGTTATCTACCACGTCCAAAGCTGTAACAACTTTTATTCAAGAATGGATGGTGCTTGAATTTATCCTTCAAAATCTTAAGTTTATTTTGTCATCAAAAGTTTTGTTTGTTGAATACCATTCTCATAATAGCCTATGCAATAACTACTAAAAATTGTTGACGATAAAAATTTACAATCGGGACTTGAATTCACCATAAACAATTGAATATTAATTCATCTACTTGTTCTAAGAACATGCTCATTCTACTACTATAACAACCTATGAACAATTAGGTTAATATCAAGAAATAACAACCAAATACTCCCTCAGGACGATCGAGTTGGTGGAACAGGCAGGAACGGATTTGGAGGGAGAGTGAGGGGGGGGTTGACCGGGCTTCAGCCCCAGCCCAATAATTTTTTTACTTGAAAAAAAAAATTTATGTAAAAAAAAAAATATATATATATAGTGTAATTTTTTATTTTTTTACGTTTTAGTCCGGCCTATAATTCGGTCCTGGATCCGTTCTTGGGAACAGCTGAACGCGAAAATCGAAGATTGCGAGTTCGAATTCCCTACCAACACTTTCTCGATCGAGCTCGTCGCACCGAGCTTGTCTAGTACGATTTATCTCTTCTGTGTGATTTGCAGGTCATTACACATGGAGCGAGGTTTGGCTAATGCGCGTTCACATATAGCGGCTGCAGATTTCTACAATAACAAACAAAAAAAAAATTAAAAGAGAAAAAAAAAAAATAATAACGACCAAATAAAAAGTTGAAGCCTGGGAATACGATCCCAACATGAGAATTCCTTGAATGCGGTCCAAATTTTATATTATTTTATTTGAGAAATAAAAAATAAAACTAAAAAGCTGAGATTCGTCCCTAACTCATTTCTAACTTTTACCCAAAAATCTTTGCATAAAAGTGCGTTTTTAGTTTATCGTTTTCCGCATCGAAAAGGTAATTTTCTGTTTTATATTATTTTCTTTTCAATTTTCTGTTCTTGGGAAAGGCACTGATGAATGTTCTCGATATATCCTTATATTTTAATAATTTCTTTTGATGCAAATTGAAGTTGGTTGCACGTGTTATGCAGTTGTTGCTCAAAATCAGCCATAAAAAAGGTTGGTGATTCCAGACTCTCCAATTGGCTGAATTGTTTATTAAATAATCATGAATTTGAAACCCAGAAACTAAAACTTAGTTACCATCTACTAATTTCACACGCTTTCTATTGTTCTTGTACATAAAGTTTCAGGATTGGATCCCTGAATAATTTCGATTCGATATAATTTATGACGCCGGAGAGGAATGGTGATATGCCGCGGCGGCAGCTGCTGGTGGCTGAGTCGGCGCAACAGCCTACTCCGGCGGAGTTCAATGGGACGCCGGGATCGATACTCCACACAATACTGGCACTTGTATTGTGGTTGGGGTCCGTTCACTTCAACATCATCGTTGTCTTGGCTTCCTTCATCTTCCTCTCTTTTACTAAGGCTCTCATGTTCGTAATCCCTTTTTTTCTGTTCATCTAGCGTGTGTTTGAATACTTTAATTTACTCAAGTTTGGATTTTGGGCTATTCATTTCAGGGTCATAGGATTGCTTGTGATATTAATGGTAGTTCCAATTGATGGTAGGAGCAAATGGGGACGAAAATTAGCGAGGTTAGCTTTCGATATTCTAGCATTCTTCGAATTTTTGTTTGCATTGATGTGGTTAAAATATTGGTAAGTGATTTTTCAGGTATATATGTAAGCATGCGGTTGGTTATTTTCCAGTGAATTTGTATGTAGAGGACATCAAAGCATTCGATCCTAATGAGGCCTACGGTAAAACTACCATTCTAGTTATTTTGTTTGTTCAAATGGGTGTTTTTTCCCTCTCTGTACCTTCTCGCTCTATGGTCACGAGTTATCTGCCCCAATTAAAGCCAAAGCTTGATATCTTGTTGGGATTTTATCCCAGGATTCTACAAGCCTAAGTTCTAATTTAATTTTTAAGGCTAAATTATTAAATGCTACTTATTAGTGTATCAATTCTTATGGGAATATAATAAAATTCTTAATTTGCAAGGCAACCGAGTTTGTTGATTTACTTGAGCTTAGATTGATCAAACTCTATTAACGAGGGCTCTAGCTCCCACTTGATTGAACTGATAAAGTCTTTGCACTTTGGATTTGGTTCTGGCGTTTGCTTGGTTAATATCTTGTTTTATTTGAATTTGCAGGAGAATCTACAAAAATGTTGTTATGCAGTTGCATAGAAATTTTTCTTTTTCTTTCTAAAATTTTCTATGTAGTTTCTCTTTTCAATCACGAGAAAGAAGTTCATTACTGATAGTTCCAGACTACTTTGAAGACAGTTTAGTAGGGCCACTAAAGCCCTCACTTATTTCCCAATCAATCCCCAAAACAAAAGGTGATAGTCGAGAGAAAGTATAAGTTATATTTTATAATGCAAGTACATAATAATTTATTATATCCAATTAAAGATTTAAAACAACATTAAGAGGGCTTACTGCTTACCCTAGGAACAGTAGGGTAGCAACACAGATTAAGAAAACATTATCACGCAAGACCCCCTGCAGAATGTCTTCTTGTGAAAAACTTCAAAAGGTTGAAATGTAATCTAAGAGAGCAATTAGATAATTCTGAAACTCCAAGGATCTTTCGAGTTGAAATTTTTATATCTCTTACCTGCAACACGAGGAAAAAAATGTCATTTTCACTTTGATAAGGGGAGAATTAAAAAAAAAAAAGTGCTTTTTGCTAAATTCTCACAATATATGCTTTAAGTTAGTTACTGTTGCTGCATTCTGAGAAATATGCTTCCCATATATTCTTGAATGGATTACTGAGACGAGGTTTCTAACAAGCTAGGCTCTATTAGAATGGATTCTATCGATCAGTTCGGGATAAGGGGCATGTAGAATTGTCTTATAATTTATAATAATGTTACCTGTTGCTGGATTCATTCTAATCTAACATGAAATAAGAGTGAGTAATGCAGTAAAATAAAGTAAGTTTGTTTTGTATATCTAACTTCTCTTGGTACCTTTAACACGGTTGATTTTGTAAGTGCAGCAATTGAAGGTAGATTCAATTATCGAACTTATGTAAGGTCGTGTTCCTCAGCTACATTGCTGTTACCCTAGTTATAATAGATAGTTGCAAAATGATAATATTTCAGATATAATAGTGCTCATGGCAGTATAAGCTTGATTTTGTGGTTCTGATGGTGGTTTGAGTTTGAAAGAAGCAATCATAAATTTCTATTGCTGATGAATTGAACTCTTTTGCTAAATAAGTTCCATCTAGTCATTAAAATCCCCATTTGTGTAAAGTTCGGGTGAGACGGGGCTGTATAATCAATGTGCTCAGATGATGACCGTAGAATGGTCCTGACTTGTACTGTTGTCGGAAAATTTCCCTTTTTCTAAGATTATATCAGGTCAAATTGATTCGTGTGGACATTAGTAAGAATATTCCAGGTTTCGAGTAGAAAAGATTTCTTGAAAGGAAAGCATTGCAGCTGATTTCCAACTTCATAGTCCCTAGAAGTTTTTGGCTAGTCCAAGGCTTTATCTAAAAGCAGAATTAAGCATGTATAAGATCTGAGCATGCCATGCTTGTAACAGTCAGTTCTTGTTCATTATCCATTAGTTTTTTGCATTATCAGGATATTATTTTCCACCTTTTTGTATTTCAGTCATCGAATGTATCTACTTGTGTTTCTTGTTCTAAGGTTGTCACTCCTTTATGTTTTTTATGATCCTCTCCTTGAATTCCTTTTTCGTTTGTTTAGAGTACTTCGGATCTATTCACACTAGTTTTAGGTTATAGTATTAAATTTTTATTATGTTAATAAAAACTAGGAATCAGGAGAGTCGGGAGTGCTCTGTCCATCTGTAGTTTCCCTGGCTTCTTTCTTATTTTGAGCAATAAAGTTGAACAAATGAATCTCTTGCTTCAGTTGAGAACTTTGGACCTTACTACTTGCAGTTTTTGGCTATGAGCCACATTCAGTTTGGCCAATTGGAGTTGTTTCTCTGGCCGACCTAACAGGTTTCATGCCTCTCCAAAAAATCAAGGTTCTCGCTAGTACTGCTGTAAGAATCGCTGGCTTATACGTACAATACTCTTTAAAATCTTCAAATCCCTCATTAGCCATAATAATGAATGAAACTGTGCACAGGTGTTCTACACACCACTCCTGAGGCATATATGGTCATGGTTGGGCTTAACAACAGCAACGAGGAAGAATTTTACTTCTCTTTTGGCATCAGGTTATAGCTGTGTTGTAGTGCCAGGGGGAGTTAAGGAGGCATTTTATATGGAGCATGGTGTTGAGGTTAATCTTTATAGCCCTATCTTTCCTTCTCTGCATAGCATGTTTCTTCTGCTCGTACATCACTATGATATAATGAACTTGTGCCTTATTTCACTAGCTTTTTTTTTCAGCTTTTCTGTGACATGGAACATGTACAGATATTGTCATCATTAATCTCCTTCGACCATATCTCTGTGCATATCCAGTCTTTGAGCATCTATAGTTGGCTGCCTTAATAACATCTGGAGTGAATATCACACCCTTTCACGATTTTCTTATCACTTGCGATCAGACTTCTGGCAGTATCCTTAGTATGTTCTCTGGACTTCTTTGCATAAATCCCTAGAAAAAGAAATTGCAGCAAAGATATTAAAGAAAAGAACCTGCAGGAAGTCTGAGTGAACCAGTAGTACTCTTGGTTCTTAACTTTGGGAATTGATAGTTTTACCTACTTTGTCGGATGCACAGATTTGACCAGATCACACTAGCTGAAGTGGGGGAAAAACTAGTTATATATAATTATTAATTATTGTTTACTCTTTTCTGGGGAGGGGAGGGGCGATTAAACTTTTTGCCGCACAGATCCAAGATTGTACAGATCATTTGTTTAATGTCATTCCTTTTATTCCTTTGGTTTACATATTATCTGGTGGCATGGAAAATTTTAATGTTGCTGCTTCAGATTGCCTATCTTAAAACAAGAAGAGGGTTTGTACGTATTGCTATGGAGATGGGCAAACCTCTGGTTCCAGTTTTCTGCTTTGGCCAGGTATAGAATTTTTTATTCTTTTTCTATGTGTTCTGGTAATTGAATATTTGGATATGAGAAGGACTAGTCTATGACCAGTTGCCGCATCTTCATATAAACTAGCCTGGATTATATTTATATGTTTTCATAATGTATCAAGTAATTGAAAAGTGAAGAAGGGCTTACTCGACTTGACACATATTTTTCTCCAATTTGTAACTCATGAATTTCTTGATGAACTTCAAGGAAATGAGTTGATAGGTAGAGCCACAAAGGAAAGACAAACATAAAATGTGGAATTTTAGGTGGCATCATAGACTCTTAGTGTTGGGTACATTTGTAACGCATCAATTACGTGTTTGAATGTTGTGCCAAAGAGATTCTTGGACTGTGAATCACTATTTCTCCCATTCTACATTTTTTTTAATGGAGTATAAGATGATGATTTGTTTATAATTTCTTGCCAAAACAGAATAGAATATCTAGTAGTTTGACACAATGTTCACTTCATTCTTCACTATCCTTCTTGTTGATAATAATAAATAGCAAAAGATTTTGTTGCTGCAATCTGAAAGATGAAGACAATATATAGATATTATTGTAGTTTAAAATAAGATCAAGAAGTTCGCATGAATGAATCCTTAGAAGGTGAAGTACAATTTTTGTTGGACAACTAGTTGTCTTAGTCTCCCCAGAATGTACTATTTTCAACCTGAGAAGCATCAGTGCATCATTGTGGCTTGCAAATAAATAAAAAAACAAGAAGCTAGGCCTTTACTCTCAACAGAATTAGGATCAACTCCCATGAATTTATTTTCACCAATTATGTTAATTCTAGAACCCATCTTATGAAGGTCCTGATCAATATTTTTTTTACTACCACACAAGGCCATGTTAATTTTGTCCTACTGTCTCCTTTTCTAATTGGTTTTGTTGGGATTTCATCTCTCTTGTGAATGAGAGCTTCTTGAGGTTTGCGTAAGGTGTGTAGGGACCTTAAGATTCTCTTTATCTATCCTAAGTTGGCCACATCTACTTGTTGGCATAAATCTTTCATTTCTTATTTTATCAGTTTAGCATGGTAGCTCCATCTAAAAAAAAAACTCTTTTTTGCCACGTTTATCTAATCAAGTTTTTATTCTTTACCGACAACTGAGTTCCGTAACGGCGTAAAGCATAAATGATCTAACATCGTTCTCTATATGGCCTAGAATCATGTCATTCTCGGTTTTGTTAGTGCTATTGACATCTATACGTATTATTGAAGAATACTGAGTTGCATAAAGCATAAATGATCTAACATCATTCTCTATATGGCATAGAATCATATGTTATTCTCGTTTTTGTCAGCACTATTGTCATCTATACGTATTATTCTCTTCAAGTTGGCATTGCTTATTAATAACTGAATCTAAAAACAATCATTCTTTTGGATCAATCTTCCATTGTGGCTCCATTATCATCCTTGGTTCTTTTATGCCTGAAAGGATATATATGTATTCTATCTTAGTTGCTTTAACTTAAAAACTTGGCATTTTGAAATGCTTCTCCGAAGTGAACATAAGATTTACCTCCCTCCTCTCATCAATTAAAAATTGTGTTATCTATTAATAATACGCGCAAATGAACTTATCAGGTTTGCCTTGTAAGCTCATCCATGATTTGATATAAAATGTAACTTAGGATAGAATTTCAATGTAAGGCTATATAAAATATATTTCTGTACTATTACCTCTAGTGCACCTTACATTCATCACCGCTTCATTATATATAATTGGTTTTCTCT
>CAIGRF010118279.1:20064-33716 GCA_903798235.1 Fraxinus ornus | reverse complement strand
TGTCCTAGTTATGTTTTATTAGAGTTTCTAGCATTAATATAAATAGGAGATTTATTTCATTGTAAATGAAGACTTTTATTATTTTGAGAGATTTAATACAATTTGTGAGTTTTTTCCTCTATATTCTTGGTGGCTTAGACTTATAATCTTGAATTTATAAAAAGGTGTTGCAGTCCTTTTAGGGTGTTCCCACTTCACAGTTCTTATTTCGAGTAATCAACAAGTTGGGATTCTCACGAGGAATCTCGATTCTTAGTACGGGCTGAACAACGGGTCAGGTTGATCGTTGCGTGATGTGATTTCTAGCTTTCTCGGGTTGGTTCAATCTTGTTCGTGGATTCTCAAGATCAATTCTTGGATGGGTTCACATCATATATTTTCTTGTTTCTTGCCTAAAGGCGGGGGCATCATTGCGGTCGACATACATAGAGGAGAGTGAACTAAAGACTTTAGGGAACACTGTAGGATCTCAGACACCATTGAGATGTTTGTCCTAAAAACTAATGAGCGAGCCTGTTTTCCTAGGGATGGGTGTGTTTTCATGAGCAAAGTGATTATGAGTGCTAGGATGAGGTTGTCTCTATACCATTTCTTTAGATATGTACTTAGACAATATAACCTAGCCCATACCCAGCTTGTGCCCAACACATGGAGCCAATCGTAGGGGCATTTCTTCTTTAGAAGGAGGTCGTTGTAGGTGAGGATATGTTTTCCCATGTTTTCTTGAGCCTCTTCTAACCATGGGCCTCTAGTGGGAAGAGGATTGTAAGGGGTAGTATTATATGACACTCTTTATTTTGGGTACACTGACCTCAATAAAGAACTAGAAGTCGTCTTGGTTCAAGGTGAGGGGTGCGGTCCCAGAAATAACTGTGCCGACTCAATACCATGACTATAATGAGTTTTTATTTGCTATGAGCATGTGTAGTGTTGTGTTTTAACAAATTATATTATCGACTTGTCTTTTATGTAGCTGTAGTCAATCACTTCGAGCTCGAGCCGTCTCTATAGGCTATTGTCAAAGCTATTGAGAAGAGGCATTTCAAGAATGTTGTTGGAAAACAATTCATTTTCGTTACTCATTTGTTGTTGGCTTCCAGGGATAAGTAGCCTCAACATTCATGTGTGCTTTGGCTTTATGTTTTGAATGAGCACTTAATTCATCATTCCTTTTGCAGAGCAAAATGAGAAGAAAGAGTATTTTAAGTCGGACATATTCTTTATGAGGTATCTTGACGAGGCGAAAAAGAAGAAACCCTTGAGTATAAGTTCTTTAGAGTACAAACATCATGGAGAAGATTTATCTCGCTTTTCCAAGCTAAACCCTCTACTTTTCCATAGAAAAAAGGCAAGGAAAATGTGGAGCCTCAGGGGAAGAGGCTTCAGAAGAGGAGGTTGACAATAGCAAAGAACATCGAACCTCCCCCTTCTCCTAAGCGCCGAATACTATTGATGAGTCTGTGAAGAAGCCTATTATGAAGGACCCCATATCTACTATAAAAATAGTAGATGTTGAAGACCAAGGTGAGGAGAATAGTGGCCTCATAAAGAGGAAAATGGGGAAGGAGATCAACAAAGGTACCCCTTCTGAAGGAAAAACTTAGAATTTTTTGGGAGGGAGGTCAGATGTGATTGCTCCAACTGTTATGAAGATGCTTTCCTCTAAGGTCCATGGGGATATGAGAATGTACATAAATATTGGACTCACAAATATTTTTGTACATCGAGACATGTGACTGATGGATATGAAGAAGCTGGCCTCACCTTACAGGCTTGCTCACAAAGCCTCTTTCTGAATGCTTAGATGGACATGAGGAGATTGCAGAGGCTTAATAAAGAATTTTTCCAAAAGGCAGTTGATGCAGAGGCTGAATTAAGAAGCTAAAGGCTGAGGCATCTATCGCCGACCATTTAGGCCTTCAAGGTGAAGCGGTTGAGGTGGAGTCGAGGATGGAGACACTTTCAAAGGAAACGAGTTGAAGAATGAAGTCCACCTTTGCAAAGCTGAAGTTAATGCTTTGATGAAGCGAGTTGAGAATTTCGATAGTCTGCAAAGAATAGCTTTGTCGGCCTTTGAGGTGGTAGATAAGGAGAATGAGGAGTTGAAGTCCCAAGTGGATGAGATGACTTTGAGGTTGCCAGTTTGAGACAACAGCTGAGTAGGACGGGGAAGGAAGTCGTGAACAATTATATGGCCATCTACTTCTACAGATGATGTTGGAGGAACTCCAGGTGAAGCCTCAACAGAATGATTCCACCACATAGACTTAGGCTTTTCATTTCTTCTTGTTTTGTCTTCGCAATGTAATCTTTTTGTAATCAACTCATTTTATGTATATAAAGATTTTATTCTTCTATATGATTATTGTACCCTTCCTGAATTTGTATATGTATTGGAACCAAAAAGGATAATATAAATTGATAGTTGCAATAATTGAACCACAATTAACTTGACAGTGCTGAGCAGTTAAGGAGTGAACATATGCACTAATTATTCAAAATAAGATAACATAATAACATGAGATATTTTTGCAACAATTTATTGGATCAATAAGGTTTGGCTAAGCACATATATTAAAAATGGGCCACTTTTTAAACCAATCTTTGTATAGGCCCGTCATAATTAGTTTTGAATGAATTTGTTATTAATGTACAATCTGACCTTTTAAAAAAAAAAAATCGTGCGCTTAGGGTAGTGAGTTTGTCTTACCAGGGTCGTAAAAATGGTAGGATCTTGTCCATTGATAACTTTGCAAAGTTGTATGTTATTCATTTATGTCCGCTTCATAAGTTTTAATGTCGGCCTCACAAAGGTGCTTCGTACATTTTCTTTCGAGGTGGGAGATATTCTTTGCAAGGGATAGTTCTTCTGTGCAAAGACTTTTTCCATGATGTTTGGATTATACGTGAAAGGAATTTGCCTCGTAGAACGATCTTATAAATGTAGAGAGCATTTTCATTGATAATATAATTACATAAGTTGAAGAAGATCGTCCAGACAAAGTTGACAATATAAGCCTACTGGTAGTACGCTTTTAAATGTTCGGCATTCTAAGGGCGGGGCTGCATTTTCCCACCCAAATCCTCAATCTTGTAGGTCCTGGACCTTAGCTCATCAGATATGAGGTAGGGCCTTCCCAATTGAGACCAAGCATTCCTACACCTGGTTCTTTAGAAGAAAGCAAAATTCTCTTTAGTACAATCTCTCTCTTTTAAAATGACCTCTTCTTTACCCTAATATTATAACATCGAGCCATCTTCCTTTCATAGGAGGTAAGCCTAGTTTAGGAATTGTCTCTCATTTCTTCAAGGAAATCCAATTCGTACCTCTTTAATTCATCGTTAGATATCTCACTAAAATGAATGCGACGAGGAGAAGGCAGTTTCTTGGAGGTGATGGGGCGATGAGAAGTGCTTTTTGATCCCCTAACTCTCCGTACAAGTCCCTAATCTTTTTTTTTTGTCAAACTGTCTTCTCATTGTCTGGTACAAGTGAATGGGGAATCCTAGATTGACATATGATATTCTTCCAAATAAATTTGGAAGTATTGACCTCAGTAATCTTTGCTAAGGGTTCATCTTTCACCAATTTGGTGAAGTAATCAATGGTGACAATACCATAGTTAGTACTACCTTTCCCTTTAGGTAGGGGTCCTATAAGGTCAACTCGCTACTTAGAAAATGGCCAGCGGCTAGAAACAATAGTTAATTTTGCTATGAAATTGCTGACAAATGTCTCTGGATGGTGGAAAATTGCTGACAAATGTCACATTTCCTTACGAACTGAAGTACATCCTTCTTGGGTGTTGGTCAATAATACCATTACCTAGTATTTTGTGTGCGAGTGCTGGGCTACCTCTGTGATTGTCACATGCTCTTTCATGCAACTCGCAAAGTACGTAATTGGCCTCTTCTCCTCCAGTGCATCGGATATGAGGTAATGAAAATCTTCTTTTGTATAAACCTCATCTTGTACCATGAAATAAATAGCCACCCTTCTAATTTTCCTTATCCTCTGGTAAGACCCTATCCTTGAAAAATAAGATAATTGGCTACATCCAATATGGGATTCTTTCTATCTGTTGAACAATTGGTACTAGCTTGAGTAGTTTTTAGTCTTTGCTATTGGCTAGTTTAGATAAAGCATTGACATGGATATTCTCAGCTCCCGGGATTTGAGTCAGCTCAAACTTCTCATAAGCTGGCAGAAGGTCCATTTTTTAGTTATGCCGCCATATTTCTATCCATTGCTTCGAAGTTTCTATTCACTTAACTCACCACTAATTGTGAGTCACTATTAACCATTAACTTATCCACCCCCATCTCTCTAGATAATCTGAGGCCAACTAACAACTCCTCATACTTAGCTGCATTATTGGAAGCTTTAAACCTAAATCTGACCGCACAATTGAGCTTATGTCTGCTTCAACTCTCGACTCCATTTCTCCAAATGAACCATCCCCAAATAAGTTCCAGGCTGTAGGATTTATTGGCTCTATCGCCACTTCGACATTCGGAGTATTGGCAAATTCTGCTATGAAATCTGCAAGTACCTGACCTTTTACATAGGTTATTAGTTTTCATTCAATTCTATGGCCCATTTCATCATCCTTCTAAAGGTATCAGGCTTTTGTAGCACCTGTTTAAGTGGGAAGTTGGTCAACACATGTATGGTATGTGCTTGGAAATATGGCTTTAGCTTTCTCGAAGAAGTAAAAAATGAGATAGAGAACTTTTCCATATCCATGTAGCGAGTTTCTGTTGGCAAAAATACTTTGCTTACATAGTAAATAAAAAGTGTATGCCACCTTCTTCCTTTATAAGTACGTAACTTATAGCATGTACAGAAACAACTAGGTACAATAGGAAGGATTCTCCTTCTTTCGGCTTCGAGAAGAGATGAGCTTATCCCAAATGCTTCTTCAGCTCTTGGAAAGCCTCATCAAACTCCTCGTTCCATTGGAACTTCTTTTTTCCCTTAAGGTCTTTAAAGAATGGGAGACATTTGATGGTGGCCTTTGAGACGAATTTCCTTAATGCCGCTAGGTGATATGTGAGACTTTGTACTTCTTTAGATTTGCTAAGAAACATCATATCCAATAAAATCGTGATCTTTTCAGGGTTGGTCTCTATGCCTTGTTAGTTGATCATGTAACCCAAGAACTTTCCAGAAGCAATGCCAATGCACACTTGAGCGGGTTAGGCTCATCCCGTATCTTCTCAAAATTTTGAAAGCTGCATCAAGGTGCTCGACATGGTTCGCAACTCTGAAGCTCTTTACGAGCATATCATCTATATAAACCTCTATAGTTTCACCAATAAGATCAGCGAACATGTTGCTAACAAGCATTTGATAAGTCACCCCAACGTTCTTCAAGCCAAACGACGTGACTTTGTAACAAAAAGTCCCCAATCTGTAATGAAAGAGGTGTTTTCATCATTAGATAAGTTCATGAGAATCTAATTATACCTCGAATAGGTATTCATGAAGCTCAAAAGCACATGTCCTGCAGTATAGTCTACAATTTCATCTATCCATGTAAGTGGAAAATTGTCTTTGGAGTAGGCTCGATTAAGGTTGGAAAATTCTATCCATACCCTCATTTGCACAGTTCTTTTTCACCAAAACTAGATTGGAAGTTCACTTCGGATAGATATCCTTTCTGATGTACCCATTAGATATCAATTTTTTTTACTTCTTCCTTTAGAGTCCCGTATCTTTCTATTTAAAGGCCCATTTTTTGCCTGTAAGGATTGAAATCTGGATCAATATTGAGGTGATGACAACTAATGTTGGGGTCAATGCTCACCATATCTTTGTACCTCCAAGTGAATACGTCTAGGTTTTAAGCAAGAAGCTCTCGAGTTTCTATTTGTCTTCCAAATTTAACTTATTTTCTACTTGGAGCATCTTCGTAAGATCTTGTGGGTCTACTGGGAAGAGCTCCAATTCGTCAATCGAAGTTACTTGAGAATTGAAATCTATGATTTGAGGGGTCCAACCTCTTATCCGTAGCCCATTCTCAGGGGTCATCCCTTCTACGGGCGTCTACCATTTCAATGTCTTCTCTTTGTTCAGGAGACCACCCTTCTTTAGGTGCATCTGACATTTCGATACCTATCAATATTATGTTAATACTTCGAGGTTTAGACTTTCCTAATGAGTTAATATAGCATTCTCTTGATCCCATTTGATCGCCTCTGCCCATTGTGATGCCACATTTAGTGGGAAATTTCATACACAAGTGGTGTATAGAAGTGATGGCCCAAAGTTCCTTTGATACGGGTCCACCCAACACGTCACGATGAGATGATATGTGGTCTACAATAAGAAACTCCATGAAATGATAAACCTTCAAGAATGGAAACCCTAGTTCCAATGCTAGGGTGATTTTTTTCCTATGAATGATGCTATCGCCAGTAAAGCCGTATAGATGAGAAATCATGGGGGTAAGCTCATTATCTATCAATGTTTTGTCATAAGTGGCTTCGAAAAGAATGTTGACGGAGCTTTCATTATCTACCAGCATACGCTTCAGACCATTCCTTGCTACGATGCCAATATCACCAATGCGTTACAATGAGGAAAATGTATCCCCGTAGCATCCTCTTAAGTGAATGTAATGGATGTATTTCCAGTTACATGGGGGGTACTGTTTACTATGTAGCTCGTTGTGGGGGATCCTTAGCCCCCCTGGCATAATTTCTTTAAGCATTCCTTAATCTTTCCCCAACAAAGTGGCCTCCAATAATAGTATCAATTTCCCTGATTGGAGCATTTTCACCATCTTCTAAGGGCTCCCTTCTTTGTCTTTAGCCACTTCTGGGCATGTTCCTATCTTTACCCCTCCAACACTTAGGAGATTCTTCCATCCAAATCTTCTAATCGTGCCCAAAATGAGGCACATTTTGTTGGGTGTGTTGGGTGCCCATTCTATCTGAGTATGAGCTATTTTGCTATGAGTGATATGGCATAGACATACAATTATTGGTGATGTGGCTGTAAGTTAGATGATAAGTGCAATAGGACCTATTTCTAGGCTCATTGATCCAGCCCATTGCTCTGCCTTTTGGATGGTTTGGCGACCTCTAAATACCAAGTCTAATTCTTTATATGCTAAAAAGGGTACCACATTTAAGGTAGCAGTTGCTAAAACCTATCCTAAAGTAGGGGTGATGATATGGCCAGCCTGGGTCCACTATTGGTTTACCAAATGTGAAACAGGACCTCTTCTCTGCCTCTGAGGTAGTGGGAGTCCCATTAAAGTTCGATTTAATAGTCTATCAATTCCTTATTTATAATCTCGCTTCTAATCATCTCCACCAAAACATCGAAGGAAGTGGGATTTTTATTTCACACATCCCTCCAGAAAGGGTTTTCATGTTAAACCTCCCTTCAGAGCTGATGGAGCCTCTCTGTTGGTGACTTGTTCTCAATAATTCATCTCATCCGTGAACAGGGCCATGTAGCTTTTCATCACCTATTTGCTGACTCATATCCTACAACCTTTGAATGAGGGCTTCTTCTTCTTTGCTGGACAAATATTGGTTTAAAAAGATTTTCATCAAGTCTGGCCAGTTTTTTATGCTCCCAACTGGTATACTAATGTACCATATCTCAGCGGCCTCTATAAGTGTGAGATGGAAGGCTTTACACTTCAATGTCGGCAAAGCTTCCCTAAGACTCATGTGGGTTTTGTAATTGTTAAGGTGTTTCGACGGATCACCATTTCCTTCATATTTGGGAATCGTTGGTGGCACAAAGCTGCTAGGAACATGGTCATTACTCAATTTTCATGAAAATGGGAGATATTCATCATCATCATTTAATTCAAAAGACCTACATGGGCCATTTGAGTCCTCATCCTCAACCTGGTACCGATGTGGTTGTGATGTAAAGGCTTAGTTTCTCAAATTTACGATGTCCCTTCTTTTTTACCTATTTCAGGAAGAGGGACCCATTGGGGCTCATGGCTTAGCAAATGGTCTTGTTGCCTTCACGTAGGATGTGTCAATTTCTAGGTGTTGACTGTCCAATTCTATCGAAGACACTAGTGGACCTCTAAAGTTCATGCTCCTGCGTATATTATGGGAGGAAGTTTCCTTTCCCTTGTGGTAAATCATCGGCGGGCCTACTGAAAATGTAATTTGTCGACACATCCACCTATATCTCCCTTTATACAGGGCTAGGCTCTCATCTTTGCCTCTGCGGGTAAGCTCCGATGTTATGTTCCTCCCTTTCTTCCTAGAAAGTGCCCTATCTTGGCCTTTGATACTTTGATATCCAACTTGTCCTTAGTTTGTATGAGTAAATACTGTATGGTAGAATTCTATTGGGCTTTGTTCTTCATGTTTGCAACCATCTTCCCCACCTTTCTTGGTAGGCTTGTAATAGTGCCATCGCCTCGTCAATTCTGGTGATGGGGTTGATAGATATTAACATTTGTCTAGATAATTTCTTATTCAGAAGCTTCTCCTTGTCGATTTCTACCATGGGACCTGTAGTGGCTATAGATCATGGTATAATAACGATTTTTCTGTCAAACAATGTTTAAAATGACACTCCTTTTGTATTTTCAATTGTTCTTTCTTCAAGAACGATGCCCTTATTTCAAGGCTGAACTTTAAGAGACTCATTCCTTTTAAATGGCTTCTACTGCAAGGATTCTCGTGGTCTAGTATGGTTTCCCACAGATTGTACCAATTTGTTGACCTTAAATTTTGTACCTCCAATATGGCCACTAATCCCAAGGTCTATCATGTCCATGCAAGCCTAGTTCTTGCACACTTGGACAAACTGTTAGCCACACGTGACTTCCTTTAGTGGTGGTGGAATCGATCGCGTGCACTCTAACGGTTAAGTTAGTTGAGATAACAATTATATGAGTGTGTGAGAGATTTAAATGTAAGCCTCCAATGTAAAAAGTGGGGCCGGCTTTAGGGAGTGATAGACTTAAATAGTGAAAGAGCTAGGTTATAGCTTGGGAGTATATCCTTGTATTACCCTTTGAATGACATTAAGTGTGAGCTTTTATAGTAGAAGAGGATGACTAAGAGTTGATAGATGAAAGATGTGGCCTCATCCTAAGATTGGGGCCTCTTGTCATAACCATCAATCAATCATGAGAATTAAATGCTGATACGATTTTGTTGTCCATAATACCTAACTTGAGACTTTAGACTTGACCTATTTAACTGAAAAGGGCGGCAACATCAGTGGATTGTTAAATCAATCACATACCATTAATTGCCTAAAAAGATTTGTGTCGAGCTCCTTCAGCGGTTTTCCCATGATGCAAGTTCGATTTTTCCATGAAGGTCAACACGATCTAGTAGGTTTGACATCTTCACATTGGCCGGCCTATTCATGGATTCGGTCAAACTGTAGCATGGCAATTCTACGTGGAGCATGGAGCCCCAAGTTTTCTTGCCATGTAAGATTTTTGGAGCTTTATAATGTAAGGCGTAACAGAAGTTGTTGCATCATTTAATCCATAGCTACAAATACTAACATCCTTATGGACATGGAGATTCCCATTCTCCAACTAATGTGGAAGTATGAATTCAGTACCAATGTGATAAAAATTTGTGCTAATTTACATCAGTCCTTAAAATGCTTTAAATCTAAATGAAGCCAGATGTCTCTATAATAGATTAATTTTATGTCTTTATCCGTTAGATCTCTAGATTATAATAATATCATAATAAATGATATAAACCAAATGCGTGCTCAAAAATAGTTTATAGATAAGGGAGAGTATATTTTATTATTGGAAGTGAGTGTATCCAAAACAAATATGGGTAAGCATGTAACCTTCAATTTTTTTCAAATATCTTATTACTTTCTTAGCTTCTTCCAATGCTCTTGCCCTAGATTCGACTGAAACCTACTAAAAACACCAACTGCATAGGCTATAACTGGTCTAGTACAAACTTGAGCATATATCAAGCTTTCGACAACACTAGCATATGGAATCATCTTTACATATTCCCTTTCTAGCTCATTCATTGGACATTGAGCTTTGTTAAACTTATCCCCTTTTATGATAGGCACAACACCGTGTTCACAATTATTCATATCAAACTTCTCTAGAACACATTGTATATAAACCTTCTAGGAAAGTCCCAATAAGACATGATTTCTATCACAGTGTAATTCAATATCAAACACATAAGAAGCTTTTTCAAGATTTTTCATCTCAAAATTAGCAGATAACATTTTCTCCGTCTCATGAAGTAACCTCAAGTCACTACTAGTAAGCAAAATATAATCAACACACACGACAAGAAAAATAAATTTTCTCCCTCTAGTCTTGAGATAAATGTACTGATCAATTGTAATTTCAACAAAACCAAAAAAAGTTACAACCTCGTCAAACTTCAAATACCATTGTCGAGATGCTTGCATGAGGCCATATAAGAATTTGTTCAACTTGTATACCAAGTTTTCTTTTCCCTTCACAACAAAACCTTTTTGTTGTCTCGTGTAAATCTTTGTAGAAAGAACTTCATTCAAATAGGCTGACTTAACATCCATCTGATGAAACTTCAAAATATAGTGTCTAAAAGTGCCACGATAATTTAAAAAGAATCTTTGGATGAAAATAGTGAGAAGGTTCCGTTATAGTCAATGCCCTTTCGCTGAGTGAACCCTTCTGCAATCAATCTTGCTTTCTTTCGTTCAATATTCCCTTTCGAGTCCAATTTGCTTTTGAAAATACACTTGTTATATATGGCATTAGTATCCGGAGAAAGTTCAACAAGTTCCCAAACTCTATTATGTTCCATAGAATGCATTTAGTTTTCCATAGCATTTACCCATTTATTTGACTCAAAATTTGTCAATGCTTCATTAAAAGTAACATGATCAACAATATGCCCAATATTAAAATTATTCTCCAATAAATAAGTAATGTATTCATTGGGCAATGCGGACATCCTTTCTTTTGTGATCTTCATTAACAATTTCAACTTGTTGAGAAATAATGTTTTCACGTATAACAGAAACTGGAACAACAACTTGATTCGGTTCAACAAAAAATTCCTTCAATGTAGAGCTCTCACTATCACCAAAATCATTCTCTAAAACTTTAACAATGATGGATTCAAGAATTCTGGTATCAGGGTTGGGACAATAGAACTTATATCCTTTTGATTTGTCTAGGTACCCAACAGATAACCATGAGTGGATTTTGGCTATAATTTCTTTCAACGGGATTATAAATCCTAACCTTAGGTAGACATCCCCAAACTCTGAAATGAGCTAAACTTGACTTACGTCTTGTCTATAATTCAAAAGGTGTTTTTGAAATAACTTTACTCGGAACTTTGTTCAAAATGTATATAGCAGTTTTCAAAGCTTCACTTCATAGATACTTTGGTAAATTTGTTCTACTCGTCATGCTCTTGACCATATTCTCCCCGACTGCCTTGCCTTGATACCAAATTGTTGAGATTTGATACTAAATTGTTGAGATCTAATACCAAATTGTTGAGTTTAAACACCCAAAATAGGACTTTATTAATGAAATAAACTTACTAATTATAGACACACACCAAAATCACTACCAACTATTTTTGTCTCTCTTTTTCTCACTCACTTCTCTTTATGCTCTCATACGTTTCTCTTTGTTCACACATACATTACATTCAACCAACACATATATACACACTTCTATGGCGGTGGCATGCTCATCTAGAATGGCGATGGAGAATAAATTATATAACAATATTCTAGATCCTTCTTCTTTTAGCTGTAGTTGCATTATCTAGATTGTTCCCTGCTTACTTCAAGAATTGAACAAATATGGTATCCAGAATTTCCAACTCACAGCTCACTTGAACTAATAAATGGAGAAAGACCTAGCACATTTTAGAAATGTCGGTGTTGTATCTTCAAACCATCTATTTACCTGATTGGCAGAGTTAAAGTTTGAAGAGAAAACAAGAATAATTTTGTGAAACCGTAACCTCCATTGCTGAGCTATTAAACATTATATAATGAAAATGAATTGTTACAAGGAAGAATCTAGAATTTACAGCTGGATGTTAGTTCTTAAAATAGTGGATCATGTCTGGAATAATTTACAATAGAATTGATTGGAGGCACTACAAGAAGAAACGATATCTACAGCTGGAAAAATGTGACTCCTACAGTGCTCTAGCTGGTGCTTCAGTAAGCTGAGGTGGAGCTGATGTGGAACAATTCTATTAATTCTGTTAACACCATCCCTCAAGTTAGAGGTACTAGAGTGACTCCAAGCTTGTCCTTTAAGAAAAGAAACCTTGAATGATTCAATCCCTTGGTTAGCAAATCAACAATTTTATCTGAAGTTGGCACATACTTTACTTCCAATTCTTTAGCTATTACTTTATCTCAAATGAAATGCACATCCAGCTCTATATGTTTTATCCTGGTATGATACACGGGATTAGCTACTAAAGCTCTAGCACTCATATTGTCACACCGGATAGTTGGAGTTTCAGCCAATGGTAGTTCCAGCTCCTCAAAAAGCGACTGAACCTAGGCAATTTTTGATGCAGTTGAAGCAAGTGCTCTGTACTCTAATTCAATACTTGAGCGTGCTACAACTTGCTGTTTCTTTGAAGACCAGCTAATCAAATTATCATCTAAGTAGACACAATAACCAGTGGTAGATTTTCTCTCATCAGGGCAAGATGCCCAGTCTGCATCTGAGTAACCATTTAGTGTGAGTCTATCAGTTTTTTGAATCCAAAGTCCATGGTTTATTGTCCCTTTGAGGTAACTCAATACCCTTTTTAGTGCTTGCTAATGTAATGACGTTGGGGCTTGCAAGAACTGACTCAGTTTATTGACAGCAAATGTTATGTCTGGCCTGGTATACTGGAGGTACTGTAAGCTTCCTACATCACTTCTGTATGCTGTTGGATTCTTCAATGATTCTCCATTAGCTTTAGACATTGATTTACCAACAGGAATAGGTGTGATGCAAGGTTTTACATTTTGCAAGTCAAACCTTTCAGGTAGATCAGTAATATACTTAGTCTGTGTGAGGTGAATTCCTAAATTGTGCCATAGTACCTCAGCTCCAAGAAAGTGGTGCACCATCCCATGTCCTTCAATGTGAATGTTTTGTTCAGATTGTTTATGAATTTCAGTAGCAATTCTCTGTAATTTCCTATAATCACAATATCATCTACATAGATAAGTACAAAGATTATTTGTCTATCATTTTTGAAGTAAAACAGTGAAGCATCTGCTACTGATTGCTTGAATTTCTAACTTAAAAATGTGGATTTTAACTTCTCATTCCAGGCTCTAGGTGCCTATTTTAATTTGTAGAGTGCCTTGCTCAGTTTGCACTCATGATTGGGCTTCTATTTATCAACAAACCTTTCAGGCTGGCACATGAAAACAATCTCTTCCAGTTCTCCATTGAGAAAGGCATTGTTGATATCAACTTGCTTGATTGTCCATTCATTTGCTACTGCCAATGTGAGAATGATTCTGAGTGTTGATGGTTTGATAACTGGGTTGAATGTTGTTCGCTGAAAATATGCCGCAAGCGCACGGGTCGCGTACAAGTAATAAAGTGGACCTTTTGAGTCCGGATTGTTGATCCCACGAGGAATGTATACTTTCGATTACTCGACTTTAATCAATTTTAATT
>CAIGRF010118221.1:18573-41128 GCA_903798235.1 Fraxinus ornus | reverse complement strand
TTGACCAAAAATCAAAAGTCTAACCAAATGTTGACTCATTTTTAAAGGGCAAATGAGTAATTTTGTATTTTTCATATAAAAAACTAAAATTAAATAGTCAAATCAAAAACCAAAAACCGAAAAAAAAAAATCAATATTCACCCACCTCACCCCCACCCCAAAAGCAAAAACCATCAAAATCGTCTGCACCACCAAGCATCACCACCATCAAAACCACCGACAACCCCACTCGATGAGAGAGAACCATTACGGAGTCCGAGCAAGAAAAGTAGCGATGCCAAATCATCGGCACCACCTTCCACTTTCCATTGTCTCTTTGTTGCAACTTGCAAGTGAGTAAGATGAACCCTCGTACCCGAACCCTTCATTTTCGAACTTTTCTTCTTCATCTTCCAACTCCGTCACCAATTTCGATTTTCCCTTTTCCCACAACAATCTTATTCAATTATGAATAATTTCCATTTTCTCCAATCTTGCGAACATAAAGTTACCAATAAATATGGCTTCTTTGTCTGCCTACCAAAACCATAACTTGTTAAGCCCTTGTTCGAGGCAAATTAAAGTTTTTAATCTCATTCTTCTACTCATTTTCAACCACATATTTTTAAATAAAATAATATTTTTCATTACATCAATAATTTTTCCTTCTTTTTCAACCTCACATTCTCCATCAATCTATTATTCTAAAATACATTCTTCAAAAATAATATGGCTCAAACACACCCTAAATAAGTAGTAATCCATTCATTCATCCCACTAAAAATTAGGTTGGAAAGTTTAGTTTGACGTCCCTTCCTTCCTCTCTGTCTCTCTCTATTGTATCAGTTTTTCAGTTTGGATTAAGTGATTGTTGTGGTTCAATCTTGTTAAGTTTTATGTGTGGAGTTATTATTTCTTGTGCTCCATACTAGATGAGAATGCGATTTGGGTCAAAGTCAATCGATTAATGCCTACACAAAGTTTTTGACTCCATATTGATTATGATAAAGAAGAAAATGGGTTGATTTTGGTGAAGGAGATAGGCTGATTTAGGTGAAGATTTGTGCTGCGATAGTTTCGAGTGCAATGGCGATGGCGACAGGTTACGATATGGGTGGCCAGCGATTGACGAATGGTTTCTGGTGTTGATTTTGTTGGGGTGGGAGTGGGATGGGGAAGAAGATTGGTTTTAATTTTATTTTTTTTTTTTTGTTAATTTATAATTCTAACTAAATTACCCTTGATTTAGCTAGTCAAAATTTTCAAATTTTCAATTTTTGAGGTCAACTAACAGGTAATATGACGGAATTCATTTGATTGGACTCCAGATGTGATTTTTTTAGAGGTTTGGTACCGTAAATGCCATAAAGTAAAGGTTTGGATCAAGTTTGCATAAAAGTGAAAGATTTGATACCATAACTGCAATTTTCTCTCTATAATTTCCTGTGGCCAAAAGTTGTAAGCTTTTTTAAATTCCTGAACTATTGCTTTCCTTTACTAAATGATAATGACTTATTTTAAAAAAATTAAATAGTAAATTTTATCTTACTAACTATTTTAATCCATTAGATTTTTTTTTTCCAAAACATTATCTCTTTTCTGCAATTCATTGGTTAAACTTAATAAATCCACAGTTTCAATTGGATATCATGTTTTTTTTTTTTTTTTTTTTTTTATCAAAATGCTTAATTTTTTCGGTAATTAGTGTCAGGAAGAAGCAGGAGCAAATTCAAGATTGGACTAAAAAAAAAAAAAATTAAGCCGGCTATTATGTAAAAAGAAATTTCCACATATTTTTCTAACTATAAAAAAAAAAAATTTATACATGAAAATTTTTAATGGGCTGAACTGACTTGGACTTTATAGTAATTTCGATCGTTAAAACTTGTAAAATGGGAACAATACATAAATCAGGTATTTATTTTCACCCATTTCAAAAATACAAAAACAAGTTTCAAATTTCAAAAATCGGATTTTTTAAAATTTTTATTTATGAAATAATAATTATTAAATGATCGTTCCGACAACTGCTCCAATTCCGACAAGTATTCCAACTTCAGCGGATATTAATATATTAAGGTCACATATATATACAATTTGGTCACAATTCAAAAAAAAATAGGTCACAATTCAAAAATTTCATAGATCACAATTTGTTCATCAGTCAATTTAAATGTCACAATTGTTCATCGATCACAAATCACAAAATTTATAAGTCACATTACTTATTTTATAGTCACAAACATCACACTAATTGAACATAAATTATATTTAAGTCACAATTTATCAAATTATTGGTCATAAATTAATAATTTTTAGGTCACATAACATGTATTGGTCACATATTGTTTTTTATTGATCACAAATCAACCAATTTATTGGTCACAAACAACCAAGACCACCACTTCGCCACCGCCTCCACTAGCGGCACCACCATCTCGCCGCCCAACATCAACATCAACATCTCAAAACCAACACCACACCCTCCCCAGCACCACTATCACCACCTCAAAACCACCACCACCACACGCACCACCATAGCAACACAGAACACACAAATCAGACATAGAACACATGGATCAGCGTGCACACACAACAAAACACCACATAATACAAGCGGAAAACGGACAAAAACAACCACCACCAACTTCAGATCCACAATTCACAGCGCCCGATCCACCGCCAACACCACGGCACCCCACCGTTTATGACCACCACCTCCAAAACTACCACCTCCAACACGACCACATCACACACACCATCGCGCCGCACGCACTGACAGAAAAGAAACGCAACCACAGCCAAAAACCCTCCATCAAACACCCCCCAACAATGCACCACCCCACAACCTCACCAAAACTTTGCCCGGTCCGCCTAGCCACCAACACATCTACCTACACAACCAACGAAATACCTAAAACTCCCCAACACCACCAAAACACCACCACAACAACACCACAACCGTGCCCAACAGCAAATAAAAAAAGACGAAGAAGAAAAATAATGGTTCAGCAAAGACACCGCCGCAGTTACGCTGTTATTAGTCGTCGGTACCAGTCAGTGCAATGCTACTGCGAAAGGTAGCGTCGACGGACTGCAGCGTCGCAACGCTGTTGTTCACAACTGAACAACAACATCTGCCGACGATCGCAAAGGAGTGGGAGCATTCACAGCATCATTTGTCGTCTGCCGACGTTCAGAGACGAGAAGGAGAGTGAAGACGAGAGGGAGAGATGATGGAAAGAAGAGTCAACGTCATAGCGACGACAGGGTTGAGAGACGGGATAAGAGATGATAGTGGAGAGAAGATGGGTTCAAATGATTTTAGGGTTTGGTTGGGTTGGATAGGGTAGGGAGAGTGTATATAAATTAATTTATATTTCATATAGATATAAAATAAAAATAAAAAAAATATTTTTAAATTATTAATTTAAACCTGATTTTTACAATATGAAATTTGATTCAGGATTTATGAAAATAGTATTCTAAATCTAGGTCTATGTGTAATTTCCACTTGTAAAATTCTTAATAGGGTAATTATCTTTCCACAACATTTTCTTTTAAATACACCACATTTTAATTGTACTATTGATCCCTAATTTTTATTTAATGTTACATTTATGTTGTTAACTTTTTTCACCACGTTCTTATTATTAGTCCTTCATTAATTAGTCAATGTTGTCTTTAATAACGATATTTATCCACAATTTTTGTTATTGTGCTTTAAAACGGTGGACAAGTGTTTAATCATAATTTTGATTTTTCTTTTTGGGTTTATTAAATACATGCGGATAAATAAAAAAAAATTTGTTCCCTCATAACAAAATTTTTGAAAGAAATCAGTGTCAAATACAAAATATACTAATTAATGAAAGATTCGTGATAAAAATACAATGAAAAAACTCAGGGACATAAGTGTGAAAATGACTAAAAATAATAAATAATTTATGCAATTAAAATTGACCTTGATTTTGACAATTCAACCTTGACTTTGACTAATTAAAATGGGTTTGTAACAGTTTTTGAGGTTATAAATACATGCTTTCATCTACAATTAGTAGGGGAGCTTGTACATAAAATAACACATGTATCTTACAAGAGGAGGCTATAGGGTAGTAATTACATAATTCTTGCAACTTTATGGAATCTTCTGATCCAAAAAATTCATTCCATATCAATTTCATATATTAATTGCTTGGATTTGATGAAGAAGAAGAAGAAAATTCAATAACCTTTGAAGGAACTCAAAATTCATGATTATTCTTCATTTTTCTTCTCGACTTTCAACTCTGGATATCGTTGCGTCGATTCAGTTCTTGTTACTGTATTCATATATAATTTACTAGTTATATAGATGATATGATACAATGGAACCTTTATTTTGATTTTCTAATATAAATGTTCGATTTTAACACTTAAATATTTGTTTGGTTTTGAATTATTGCTATGAGTTTAATGCTTTTCAATTAATTGGTACTAACTGATTAGAAGTGCGATTTTTATAATAGTTCAGTAAAAGGAATAGAAAATATAGTACGCAATAGTGTTCTAAAAAGTGTAAAGTATAGCTATACGTGTAGGTGAAACTTCAAGCTTAAGGGAGCCTAGACGAGCATTAGGTGTAAAAAAGTTTTCTTATTTTTATTATTATTTTAAATTTTTAATCATTTAATAATAAAAATAATATATATCAAACATCTAAAATTATATAATACTATATTTACTTAATAATTCATAGCATTAGTAAATTATACAATTTTTAAGTTTTCGAAATACAAAAAATATAATATTTTTCATAGTTTCAATTTTCAATTGACAAGTCTTACTTAATAGATTTATAAGAACTTCATATATGCTTTTAGAATTTGCAACAAAATAATGAGTCTCGGAATCATAATTATATAATGTAGATAGTATCATAGCTTAAATCTTATTTAACTATTTAAATAAAGTTATTTTTAACTTTTGTACAAATAAAAAATTTTAAAACTTGAAATCGAAGTCAAATGACAAGTTTTTCAAAAAATAAATAATAATAATAATAAGCTAAAGTAAAAAAAAATGACCTTTTAAAAAAAAAAAAAAAGAAACTAATAAATTTTTTTTAAATATAAAAAAAGGGGGAAAAGGTAAAAGTTTTTCAGTATCCGTTAACCTGTCAACATCATCTCTCATTTTAACGGTTTTTTCTATTTTGCACACTATTTCCTGCTAAATAGTTGCTGTATTTACACCTGTATCCAAAGGACAATATCCATTGTATTTCAACTTAAGCTTGTACACTTCAATTATCCTTCTACGGTGATTCTACTAGGCAACCAATCTCCGTTTCTCCGTTCACCGGAATCCGACTCCACCACGAGGCGGACAACCAAATTACGACTAACAATGGAGGTCAGCCGTGGTCTGAGTTGATCGAAGCTTGGAGCCAAAACGTTTTCCATCCATTGCTCGAGACTAGTGTGGTCGTGCCATAGGCCTCCGAGGATCTTTTCTAACACGTCGTCTTCTATTTCTATTGGCAAGTTGTCACCCACAAGCATGGAGAATTTCACCGAGATTGTTTTCTTGATTTCTCTTCGAACAAAGGAGGAATCCACGGGTTTGAACACTACTGAATCATCGACATTACTTGCCAGCTCATGAGGCACCGATGTAATAGTGAATTGTTGTCTGTTCACAAGCCCAAGCTCATCTTCATGATCAACGGTGAGATCACTCGAATTGTGAGACCCAGCAGTTCTGTCATCCTCAGTATCTACAGCAAGATTAAGGTCGAGAGAGAGGCCTGACCCTACTTCTCTCCTAGGTTTCGTTGGCCTATCTTCATCCTGTGGCCAATTGGCTTGACGTTTTGCGCTCTTTTCTCTGACCATCAGTCCTAACTGCCAATCTCTGCTTGCTATGGAGGCAAGTTTCTTTCCATCAACAAAATGACCGTCTCTGATCACTTCAGGATTAGTTGTCGACCAATCTCCTGTGAGAATGAATATGGCATTACCAAGACTGATTTCCCGTCCATGGGAATCTGTGAGCCTACCTCTCTCAATAGCCCGCTTTACATTCCCACGCAAAATCATATCAGCTTCATCAATGTCTTCAAGCATAATCACTGAAAATGGATTTCGTTGAACAGCAACTGCAATGCGATCAATTGCTGTTTTACCACGGAAGTTCATATCAGACTCTTCATCGTCACGTCGTGAGCCAAGACAAATGATTACTGGAATAGTCCCGCATATTTGCTCTGCTAGGACTGATGCCATTTTCTTCTTCCCGACTCTGTCAGGTCCTGTAAATAGTAACCATGTGTCACCCCTAAATCCAGCACCTCGACATCTCCCATTGCCCATTCTGCACCGTGTTATGGCTGAAGCCACTGCAGTCGCTGCTTCTGCCTGCCACCATGCCTTCTCCATGAGGCCCTTGAGGAGCTTTTTGTACGTATCAGCATCCAATGCATTAGCAGATTTACCAAGGACCTTAGTCTGAGGTTCTGAGGAGATGCAACCCAAGAAATCTTTAACACCGTCTTCAGTAGTTTTCTCCAGAATGTTTTCCATCCCTTTCGGTCCAAGAACTAAATCAGTCCTCACTGGACTTCCAGGTTTCCTGCTGGTAAGTCCAGCAGGTTGGCTGGTTACATGATTTGTGTTCAACCGTAGAACTTCCCCAAGAGGCTTGGTCGTTTGCAACTTGGGCTGGAAAGGTGGATGCACAAGTAGGTTTGGATTACACAGGTTCATCATGGATAGAGCCGGTGGAGCAGTTCTATCAGAGTGGATTTTGTGATGATAACTAGGATGAAGATGCAAGCATGTTTCCCTCCATTTTTTCTGTAATTCTTGAGTCTTTTGCTTAGAAAGCACTTCCTGATACTTACCCTGTAAATATATGAAAATCAAGATCAGCTTAATTTTATTAATTTTGAAGGATAAATTAATTGAAATCAGTTAAAGCAAATTTTACTTCTGATTGATCTGTA
The DNA here is from genome assembly GCA_903798235.1 of Fraxinus ornus. Lineage (NCBI taxonomy): Eukaryota > Viridiplantae > Streptophyta > Magnoliopsida > Lamiales > Oleaceae > Fraxinus > Fraxinus ornus. Next base: position 34,164 of record CAIGRF010118221.1, on the reverse strand, counting down.
GTTTTCGCATCACTACTCTGGAGTTTCGCATTTTTCAACCATGGAGGCAGAGATGGTCGATTAGCTTCTTCTTTAGCTTCCTTGAACGACTTCTCAATGGCTACAAGCTTTGCCAGCTCCTTCTCATAATTGTCTGAACATTGTGGACAAAAGGAGGTTCTTTGAGAAAGATCCAAGTTCTCAGAGACTCGCCTTGTTAAAGAGGGATGCGGAGTTGGAACACTCTTCAATGGATTCAAATTTTCGACTGGGTCGCTCAGAAATCTCTCTGTCTCAACCCTAAAAATAAAATTTTCATCTCAGAAAGTATGTTTGACAACGCAATCTTAATCATTCTCACGCAAGAAACCACACAACAGAAAAACTGATAAATATGGAAAAAATCTAGATTCATTTCTTATACATGTACTTCTACTACCAAATCAAGCTAGTTAATAAGAAAGACCAATTTTCGATCTACAGATGAACTACTGCGCAAAGATTAATTCCTGGAAGAGATCATGTCATGGATTCTGTTAAAGAAATTCTTGATACTGAGCATACCAAAGATGCAATCGGTAACAAACTGTCAATTCATATTCAATATCTACCCATAGTTAATTAAAACGAAGCAAGAATAGTTCTATATAAATCCATGTTAAGTTAATTAAATAGTTCTAAGCATTATCAATCTTGATAAAAATTAATTCAAGAATATACCTGGGAAACATCCCCAAAAGAGGCGATCTTGCAGTAATAGGCACTGCTTGCAGATCCCAGTCATTTTCCATTGTAGAATGATAAACCTGACACCTCAGATAAGTCTTACATGTTGCAGTTCCAATAAACCATAGATTATTATCACTAGTACCATCTCCGGTGAATCGGGACAGTAACTTCCCCATTTCCACCACCACCGCCCGTCCGATCTCGGAAACCACCTGCTGCTGCGGTTGTGCGCCACCAAAACTCATAGGCTGCTCTACCAGCCATTTCAGATCACCCAAATCAAGTATTACCCCACCACTCACGATCCTACTCTCAATCACTCTATCCAATTCTTTGATCTTTGAAGGTATCTGATTTTTATCAGATAAAAACTCTTTCTCAATGGAGATGACTTGAGCATTTTTCAATGGCCCTTCAGCTCCCAATTCCTTGTTCTCAATTTTCCTGAATAATTCCTTCACCACAGCCTCAGGATCCGAATCCCCCACCAAAACTGGGTTTCTTTTCTTAGTTCTTAACAAAATATCCAATACCTTTTTCACTTCTTCACTCCTCTGATTCCCCATGTGCCCTGTACCTCCTTGCTGCAGTCGGGGATTCAAATAAATGTTCCGATTAACAACTGATGGTGTTACTGTTGGTGGTGTAGATAATTGAGTTGCATTAGAAAGCATCATCGGTGAAATCCCTCCAAAAGTTCCTCCCAAATTCACATTTCTAGCACCAACATGATGATTAGCATGCGCGTTGGAATTCAAGGACTGTTCAATTGTAGCCTTGACTGCAGGGCTCGAGAAGCTCGCCTCGCGCATCACCCGGCTCACGCTGGGATCATCTAGTATCGAGATAATAAGCTGCTCTAGCTCCACCTTCACTGCCAGTAGTGGTTGCTGTTGCTGTTCGGGGCACCCTCGTCTCTGATGCGCCTGAGCGCGCTTGAGAGCCGCCATGAGTGCATTAGAGATCGGGGGTTCCATCCCCGGAGCCATGTTTTGCGCCGTGGGGAGGCGCTCCAGAGCCACGCTAAAGCATAACTCGAGCGCTCGGCACTGAAGCGGGTGGCTAGAATTTGGATGGGAGCGAATGCATGCTTGTCGTAAGAAACCCGATGGCGAAGCCAAGAGCGTCGCCGCCACGTGCAGCGGCGTTGTCTGGCCATGGTTCCGCCTGCCCGCCTCCGCTATCGAATGGTTCAAAACACTAGCCGCCTCCGGTGTCAGAGTCTGTTGAATAGTACTCAAACCAGCTCTCATCTTCTTCTTCTCCTTTATTGCAATCACTGATTTAAAAGCCAAACAAATCCAACAAAGATTTTCCAAGAATTCCCTTTATTATTTTATCAAATTTGGGAACTTGGAAATTATCCAAGAAATGCTAAATATATATATATATATATATATGAACTAAACAGAAATCAACGCCGTTTTCAGCTAAAATAAACAGAACCCAATTCAAAAAAAATAAAAATTCACCCTGTACAGATGAAACCAAAATCCGATTGTATTTCGTATGTATAGAAACAGAATCGATGGATTTGTTTCGTTGAATAAGAACCCTTATCTAAGAAACTTTATTTTCTATAATTTTCTCTCTGTTCCTTTATTGATGTGCCGTTCAACGCGAGAGGGAAAGATCACACCACCTCCTTCACACAAAAAAAGGACCTCCCTTCCATTCTTACTTTCTTCTCTCTCTAAACGAGAAGGAATTATTTATTTCTTTTTTCAGAATTTATTATTTGTATGAATAAGAAAATAAAAAAGTTGTCAGAGAAAGAGCGCATGTTAGATGAATAGAGAAAGTATGGAGCAAAGGAATTTATGGAAACCAGGGACACGAATGTACTTTCAGTTGGATGCTAATCTTACCTGCTCTACCTTTTGTGTAATCTTTTAATTAATAGTATATTCTATTTGTTTATTATTTTAAAAAGGATGATTAAAGTAAGATTTATTAATATTTTAATTAAGTTTCTCTCTCTAACTTCTCCAACTTTTTAACTCTCTCTCTCTATGGATTCACTGCCTTTTTAGCTCACTTTCTCGTTTCATTTTAGGTTCCTCTTTCTGTTGATTGACTTAAGTGAAAGCCCATTCACAACAGTCGCGCGTTATTTCTACGCGTCATTTGCTGTTTTATGAGTGGATTGTACGCGCATGTAATTAGTGTGAGAGAAGGAAATAATTAAGCAGTCGTGTTTGCCTTTAAACCAATTTTCTGCTTTTTCACACGCAACTGCTGCAAAAAGGCATTGCACGACTATCACCTTTTATTTCTTTTTTCTTTTTTCTCTCTGGCTTTTAAGGGTCCGTTTGCCTTTACTTTTTGAGAAGTTTAAGGCCCTGTTTGTCCCACATTATTTTTTTCATTCTCATTCTACTACTCATTTTTAACCACACATTCTTCAATAAAATAATATTTTCCATCACATCAATGACTTTTCCTTCGTTTTCAACCACACATTCTTCATTAATCTACTATTCCAAAATACATTCTTCTAACTGCACATTCTTCAGTAAAATAATATTAAGAGCTTGTTTGGTTTAGATTTTTTGGAGGAAGAATTGATTTTGAATAGTGATATGATGGGAAATGTGTGGTTGAAAAAGAAGAAAAAAGTATTGATGTGATTTAAAATATTATTTTATTGAAGAATGTGTGGTTGAAAAATGAGAATTGATTTACTGTAGAATTGTAAAATCCAAACCAAACAGACCCTTATTTTTAAACTCGTTTGATTAATAATTTTATAAAAATATTTTCTCTTAATTCTTCAAGAGGAGCAAGCTCTTTTACAAGCTTAGCTCCCGTTTGGTACAAATTAAAATTTTCATTTTCATTCTTCTACTTATTTTCAACCACATATTTTTCAATAAAATAATATTTTCCATCACATCAATAACTTTTCTTTCTTTTCCAACCATACATTATTCATCAATCTACTATTTCAGAATACATTCTTCCAAAATAATGTGACTCAAACACACCTTAAAATTTTCAAATAAGAAGTAGAAGCAGAAGTCTTACAATCACTTGTGTGCTTAAAAGTTAAAATGACTAACTTCAATTAAAATAAGGGCAAATAGATCCAAATCTAATTTTAAGTTGATTAAATCAATTATAATTGAAACTGAAAAAATAGTTAATCGATCTATTATTTACTTTACGTTCATATTTGAAAACGATTTATTCTTTACCTCGACTTGGATCTGTAATCGGGGCCTTCTTTCTCATGTTCTACGTGCCACTCTTTTTTGTCCTCAAATGACAATGGCATATTTCAAAATTGTAATGGAATCGTGTATCTTTGATAATGACTTGGTAACAATTATTCAATAGATTTCTCCCCTCTTACAACTAGCATAATTTACCGTTTATGGGTCCCACTTAGCCTTTTTTTTTTTTTACAACTATTATATTTCTTCTAATAATGAACAAAAAAATGACGTCAGAAGGCCCTCTTTACTTCTTTATCAATATGAATTCACCTCTTATTAATTATAACTTCCTTCTAACTTTCGAAATATCCATCAGAAGAAATAAAAAAGTAACTTCAAGCTAATAGAAACGACAGGTGAACGATGATTATAAAGAAGTATTGGGTCTGAGACCATGTTCCTCATCTCCTTTGATTTCCTAGCGCGATGAGGAGCTTTCACTATTTATAAAGTAGAATAGCGTGAGATAAGACATTTTATCATCCCTAAACTTTATGTAACGTTTTCAAGAAGTCGCTGAACTTCAACAGTTTTTCCGTTAGTCACTAAACTTTACAAATGTAATCTTATTCATCACTAAGAACTTTAAAAATTTCCCCATTAGTCACTGAAGTTTATAAAATGTAATCACATTTATTACACAGTAACTAACGAGAAAACTTTTGTAAAGTTCAGTGATTGACGAGAAAGCATTTGAAGTTCAATGATCCCATGAAAACCTTACGCAAAGTTCACTGACCAATAATGTAACTAATCAATCTTTTCTAAAACCAAAGAGGCAATAAAGTACAGTTTTATGTGCTGCTTTAGCTTCGATCATCTTTTCCTTAGGACACGTGAATAAAAACAAAAGAATTACTAGATTCTTAGTAGAAGATGTGTATGAATTTCAAAGTTGAATACTATAAAGCGATTAATGCTGAAGGGGTTCTCTTCCGAAATAGTTGATTGCATGAATCACTATTGCCTCTTTTATCTTAGAGAGGTCAACATACAACATTATCAATTACCTTCGAGATAAAGACTATATTTCTCTGAGTTCGACAATGTTAGAGTAAATAAAATTATGGGGGTACGAGTACCAAAAAAAAGGGACTAAACAAAACATAAAGATTGATAAATTACTTGATTGGCCACTAAAATTTGTGCAAGGTTTCCAATGTGTCACTGAATTTCAAAAGTTTCCATGCTAGTCACTGAACTTTACAAATGTGATCACATCCATCACTGACAACTTCAAAAGTTTCTTTGTTAATCATTGAGTTTTACAAAATATAATTTCATTCAACACTCTGTGACTAATGAAGAAACTTTTATAAAGTTCAGTGACTAGCGAGAAAACATTTGAAATTCAGTGACCTCCTAAAAATTTTATGCAAAGTTCAGTGACCAACTAGGTAATTAACACGAAAGGAAATAACCAAAAGTTTCAACATGGGGCACATGTACATAGAAGGTTAATTATAATTAAATTATATTTAAATACTTTTAACAAAAACACTTAGTCACATACCGATTAAAATCTAGATTTTAATTTAAGTAAAAATTAACAATTAATTTCGATCAAATATTTTATAGATCCCACAATTTTTCGACCACACATTTCATCAATTTCTATCAAAATCTATTAAAAATGTAATTTTAATCCATACCAAAACATGGTCTCAACTCTCAAGACTCAACTTTGTATGTGAAAAGGTTGATGGGCCCCGCATGATTTTTTACTCGTTAAAAAATTGTACTAAATGATTTAACTTTTGGGATTCCTAACTTTATAATTTTCTCACTACTTTTTGCGAAGTCTTCACAAACAAAAATCATCATCATATTCCCTTTTGGTAACGCACGCTTTCACTTGCCTTTTACGCGTTTTACGAGCCTACACACGACTTTTTGACCCTTTTATGCCTATAATTATTATGATCATTTAAAAGAAAATGAAAAAATAAAAATTAAATGCAGATTTTTTCATTTAAAACAGTATCGTGAGTTCTCACGTGATAAAGTGGAGCAGACACTAGATTCCCGTGAAAAGTTGAAGGTGAAGGGAGAACGAGACGGTCCTTTCCTTTCCAAGTGTGCAAGAAATGCAAAAGGTTAATAAATAAAGAGACACAAGGTGAGAGATTATGATTTTCATATTTTTAAGTATATTCAGTGTTCTAGAAGACACGTTTAGACGTTGTTTAGACATGAAGTGCAGCGAAAACGTCAAGTCAAATGTCTTGCCTCTTTATTTAGCTATCAACAACAATCGTTGACCACTACTGCGTTCATATGCGCGATTGTTATCTCTTTCTTGTAATTTTTAAAAAATTTCTCACATTTTTATTAAGTTAAAACTTAAATGTTGATTTACATTTGAAACTTATCTTTTGTTGAAAACTTTTGAAAAAATATAAAAAGTTTCTATAAATTTGTTTTAAATATTTGATAGATATTATTTTTAATTATTAAATGACTTTTTGATTGATTAAAAATTAAAATAATATTAAAATAAGAAAATGCATTTTACGCTTTTCTACGTCTATGTCTCGCCTAACTCATAGCTTGACATTCACGCATTGCTGAAAATTATGCCTTTTAGAACACTGAGTATATCCAAGAGATTTTTTATTTTTAAAGAGCATATTTTGCCTACTCCGAAAAAAAATTATTATTATTATTTTATTTTTACTAGCTTCCTTTCAAATTATTACATTATTTTTCTCTGTGACGTATTTAATTATGGGGAAGTGAGTTTGACTTTTTAAATTTGGAGAGTCAAAACTTGCTCTCTATTTTAAAATGTTAATTTAAAGAGTCTCTTAAAGTATAATTTTAAAAATTGACTTTTTAAAATAGAAATCATTTTATTTTTAAAGAACCTCTTAAAGATGCTTGACCACTCACGTGTCTTGCATCACCTTTTTGTTTACATTTTTTTTTTTTTTTTGAGCTTCACATTTTCCATTAGCAAAATAGTAATTTGCAGTATTGATCCACGATGCCGTTTCTCTTCGTTTTTAACTTTTTTTAATTTTTTTAAACAATAAGTTGATTCTTGATTAATCTTACCAAAATTTCATCACATTTTCTATTAACTTGTTAAACCGTAATAATGTGGTTGGCTTATCTATAAATGAAAAATTGTCAAAGTGTTGTTCCGTAAAAACTCTTATCAATTTTTTTTGTACATGTAGCGTAACTGATATATTAAATATCACATCAAGTGTTATTTTTTGGACGATTCTAACCCTTCTATAATTCAATTATTTTAATAATATATTACTTTTCGTTTTTCAATCTATATTTAATTTATTTAACATTTTAGTTAACATCAATGTACATGTACATGACATATTTATTTCACATGTGTACTTCATTAATATATGAATTTCCTATTATCAATTCTCAATTAATTAACATTCACATTCATTTAATTAATATTCATTTTCGTTTATGCATTTCAATGTTATTAATTCTAATTTTAAGTTAATTAAAATTTCACATTCAAGAATGTATTTAATAATTAACGGGGAATGGTCCTACGGGATACAGCAAAAAAGGTAATTTTCTCAGTTAGTAAACCCGAGAGACGCAATATGGATCCAATGGAGGCGGAGCTTCTAGCAATGTTGACAGGCCTACAGATATGCTTACCTTTGTCCATACCAAACCTTCTAGTCGAATGTGATTCACCGTTGGTGGTCCAAGAAGTAACAAAGGTACATAATGAATCCTTCTTCCTATAAGGAAACTTGAGACATGAGATTCAATTGTTAATGAATAGATTCCTGAATATTGATGTGAGGCATGTAAGTCGTCTATCTAATTCAGCAGCACATTGTCTAACTAGGAATTCTTGATATCTAAATGACTTGGTAGTGTGGTGGAATGATCCTTCGGATTCTGTTTCACATATTACTAAGCATGATGCAATGATGTAATTTTCTTTCTAGTTGAATGAAAGTCTACTTTGTTATAAATAAAAAAAAATATTCACATCCATGATCCATGTATGCTAATTATCATACAAATTTACTTATAAATTGAAAATTAAATAAATGATTTAACATTCATTGTCACGTATATATTTCCTGATATTAATTCTAAATTAATTAACATTCACACATATTCAAATATTACTTTTACAACAATTATCAAACATTTCGTAATAACGTAAAATGCACGTTTAACGTTGACTAGTCTTGAAAATGAGCTAAATCACTATACGAATATTTTTATTCCTAAATATGTTTGAATAATATAAAAGTTGATTTACGTGAGACTAATCTTTAGATGAGGATCGAAGGTAGAATAGTTCTGGATTTTATACTTTGATCTATTTCTAATCTAGAATCTTTGGGGATCCTTTTGCACATGTGAAGAGATGGAGAGAGCATCCTAGGGCAGATTAGGTGAATCACTTGGCCGATCTCATCCCGCGGCTACTTGTGCCAAATTAAAGGTCTTGTAGAAATGCTCGTCACTGATCCACATATTATATTGTAGGTGTATGATTTTGTTGATTTTTTTTTTTTTTTTGAATAATGTGGTTTAGACATGATGCGATGAATCAAAGAATATTGCATGGGTGAGACGAGACGACGTTGGCATTAGATTAAAATTTTTTTAAAAAAAAAAAAAAAGGCCTAGGTTAGACGACGTTGGTATTAGATTAAGGGTGTGTTTGAGCTACATTATTTTGGAAAAATGTATTCTGAAATAGTATATTGATGGAGAACGTGTAGTTGAAAAATAAGGAAAAGTTATTGATTTGATGGAAAATAATATTTTATTGAAGAATGTGTGGTTGAAAATGAGTAGAAGAATGAGAATAAAAATTTTAATGTGTACCAAACATGGGCTAAAATTTAAAAAAGGGCGGATTAAAAAGCATGACCAATTTTGATTAGCCCAGCCCACTCAAGGTCGCGAAGATGTATCTCACAACCAGCAGGGAATCCAACTGTTTATATGGCAATCTTGGAATGTATTTTGAAGTTGCCAGTCGTCGTCAGGTGGCGATTCTTTGATCGAAACACATAATAATGATATTTAGCCCATGTTTGACGGCCTTTATTTGGCATTATAAACTTTTCCCGATTTTTTCAACAGTGGCATATTAATTAGAAATTAACTAACCATGCAGTCGCAAACGATTGAAAATGGATTTTCATTCATGTCCTCAATGACAAACTTTCAAATTACATATTTTGTGTCCGGAATATTGTAAAACCAGATCACAAAGACTCTCATATATTTTCTATACATCTTTGTTGTTCGATTTGTCATCGTTAAGTGCACTGACCCGTCAAACACCTTCTAAGCATTTCATTGTATCCTTGATGCAAATTTGGTTCCTCATGCACTCGTAGGTAAGGTTAAGGAGAGCGCTAATTTATGACTTGAAATGTACTTCGAATTTTTTGTTCAAATTGCTTCGAGTTATTGTAAGGCATTCCTCAGTAACAATTTTGAGACAATATTTAAAAAAAAACTCAATTACTCCTATGTCAATACTGTGAATTTTGTGATTGCAAGCACTATAGAAGAAGAAGAAGAAGAAAACAAAAAGGAAGGCTAGGGCCAATCATCAAATGAGCAAAAGTTATACAAAAGAGTGACTACAAGAGCTTAAATAGTTTAATAATACCCTAACCAAATAAATAAAACTACCATCCTAACTTTCACAATATGAAATAATATAAATGTAGCTAACATTTCCCCTCAAACCCATGATACGACAACAAGTAATAGTGAGAGTTTGTTGATAAAAAAAAAATGAAAACGCTGAACGGGGTGCGATTTCATGAAAAAAAAAAATCAACTAGTTGCATCGAAAAAGGAAAAAAGGGCAGAGTAAAAGTGCCACGTTGAAGGTGGTGACGAATGATATGACAATGAATTTTAATTTGATTCGTCTGCTCATGAAACACGGAGTTGTAAGATATCTTAATAACATTTTTATTATCATAATACATAGGATTCGGAGTGGAAAGAATAACATCCGTATCTACAAGTAACTAATGTAACTAAATAATTTGAGTAGTAGTAGATGTCATAGCACGATACTCAGCCTTGGAAGAAAATCAGGAAACAATAATTTGCTTATAACTCTTCTAAGAGATATGAAATTCACCCAAAAATACACAAAAATCAGTGGTAGATTTACGATCAATTGGATCACTAGTCCAATCAGCATCAGAATACGCATGTAGCTCTAAAAATGAGATTGATCGAAATAAAAACTCTAAAAGCAAGTTCCGCAAATATAGCACAAAATACAAACAACGGCAGCACAATGAGATGTACTAGGAGATACAATGAACTTCTAACAATATGAAGAGCATATAATAACTGGACGAGTAATAGTGAGATATATCAAGCTCCCAACAATAGTACGATATAAAGTAGGATCCGACAAAGGTAAACCATCAGAAGAAGCATACTTTGTNTAGGAGAATAAGAAAGCTCTATACCCAAGAAGTTATAACATAGGGGGCCAAGTCTTTCATTTCAACTTAATGAGCAAGTTTTGACTTCAGACAAGAACTCCATCAATATCATCACTAATAATGATCATGTCATTAACATACAAAGAAAGAACAATGCAAGTTGTCGATGTTCTCCAAACAAATAGAGCAGATATTCATGGTTGACTGGATGAAAAATCAAGAGAGGCTACAACAGTAGAAGACTTTTCAAATCAAAGACGAGGTAACGATTTGAGTCGATAAAGTGCTTTATCAATTTTACAAATGGCTCTATGATTATAAGAAACACCTAGAGGGGTACCATATAAATTATGGGAGAGAGCTTAGTTAGAAGTCCGGTTCAAGCACAACACATTTTAATAGACATATATTAAGGAATTACGAAGCAAAATCAGTCGATCTACATTGATTGTAGCTGGTCTAAAATCCCAAAAAAAATGAGAAGGGTTGTAACTTTTTTTAATTTATAATTCGTATAAATTGCACAAATTTTAAATTCATTAAAAAAAGTTAGATTTATCACGAATTAAAAAAGGGGAGGAGGTTCATTAAGGTCCGAGCTGAAAGCTCCGGTCAAGCCTAGATTTTTTAGCCGAGCAAAAGCTCGACTCGGGTAAGAAAAAGTCTGAACTATTTTTATTTGCACTACAACAAAAACAGTCATTTGCAATATTAAAAAGGCAACATTTGTTGATAAATGTTGATAAAATGATCTTTTGACAACATTTTATAGTAAGTGAATGTTATCATTGGTTAGTATAAATGAGTTTTGACAACGTTTTATAGAAAAATGTTGCGATAAACCCCTTTTTGCAACGTTTATTAAGTGTTGCGGAAAGTTTTATTTTTCGCAATTGCAGCATTTGTCAAACGTTGCAAAAGTAGACTTTTCGTAATGTTGAACAAACGTTGCAAAAGGCAAAAGGCTTTTCTTTTGCAACGTTTGATAAATATTGCGAAAAATCTCACTTTTCGCAGCATTTATCAAACATTGCGAAAAGTCTACTTTTGCAACGTTTTCTAAATGTTGCAAAAAAGTTCACTTTTTGCAACGTTTGTTAAGTGTTGCAAATATTTTTTTTTTTCCCAAATAAATGAGCTCAAATTGCGGAAGCCCAACAAGCTAGCCCAAGCCCTAGCTATATTATAAACCCCCAAATCATCTTATCCTCCTCTCCTCCCGACTCACCACCGCCATCAGAACCTCCCACTTCCTCCGTACCATCATCTCCACGCCAAAGCTTCATAACTTTGAGGTTGCAACGACTCAATCCAAGCATTACTGGATATTTTTCTACCCAATTTTGAATACAATGGATTTGATAAACAAATTATTGGATATATTTCTACCCAATTTTGCCATTCATGCACTCTTCTCATTCTTCCCAATCTACGCCTGTTTCAAGATTTTCCTGTATATATTACGTTCGATATACAGCGAAAACGTCGTCGGAAAAGTGGTGTTGATGCCAGAGCTTCTTCCGAAATTGGCGAGGTTTTTACTTTGTACCCATCTAATTAGATTAGACTTGTCTCTCTATTTATATATACATGTTGGTAATGTCATTGTTTCTATGTATAAGCATTTGGCATTTGAGTACTCGAGAAGAGGTGCATATTTGGTACTTGCAGGGAGAAGAAAGAAGAGTTTGAAAGAAGTAGTTGAGAGGGCCTATTGGCTTGGCTCTCATGATGTCATTACAGTACCAACTGACATTTTCAATATCCAAGATTCCAAACGATTGATTCAACAAGCTATAAACCATCTTGATCGATGTAAGAACATCGTCAAGCACAAACTCATATTCATTAATTATTCTCTATAAATGACTTTATTTATATTAACATCCATACCCTCTTACGGAAGTTCCCTCAGAAGCCCCTTATAAAAATGCCCTTCAAAATTTGAGGGTACGTCATTGGGGTGATTATTTTGAGTTCTGTATTTTGGAAATCATATAATTGCTTTATCATGTTATGCACAGAAGTTAATTTGACATATAAATGTAAATCATATATTTATGTTATGCCAATGGTAATCTTTACATTTGAAAGGATCTCGAAGATCATTGGTACTGACTAAGGATTTGTCACTTAGATATGGGCAATACCCCTTGTACCAGGCGCCACCTCGGCGCTCGGTACGTACCGGCCCGATACAAGTAGGGCGGCTCCTTGGATATTGTTTCTCATCACTACAACAAGAGTGTATACCTCAAGCTATGTTAGGGATGGATGTCATATGTCAAGCTAAGTCTGGGATGGGGAAGACGACAGTGTTTGTTCTATCAACTCTACGTAGTTTACATTGATTATAAGTGTGTTTATTGTTTTTAATTATGCTTGACCTTATAAATAGTACAAAATCTGAATTTTACTTATAATCAATTTTAAGAATGATGTGAATTTGTATGGTGAGGAGACTGAGGAAGAGAAGAAGATCGTTGAAGAATGTGCTGCAGCCTTGAATGCATCTGAAAAGAAGAAAGATAGTAGCTTTTGTGTTCCGTTTATGATCAAGTTTTTTCATTACTATTTTATTTAATTTTGAAGCTCCTTTTTATTTAAGTGGTATTGTATCACATTCTAATGTTCAAGTGTATGGATTCAAAAATTTGTAATAAAATTATCAATTTTTATGCAATTACAAAATTTGTTCATAAGGTGCATTTTCAAAAAACCAATCAATTTGCATAACATGCTGTAAAAAAAAAAAAAAATCATACAGCAACGTTTTTTAGACGTTGCGAAAGGTCTACGACAACGTTTTTTGAATGTTGCGAAAGATAGTCTTTCGCAATGTTCACATTTTTCGCAAAAAATGTTGCCGTAGACCTTTCGCAACTTTTTTGACAGTCTTTCGTAAAGTTTTAAAAAACGTTGCGAAGGCCTACGGCATCGTTTAAACATACGTTGCCGTATCTTTCTACTCTACGATAATATCTTGATTTGCAACACACGTCCAATTGTTGCCGTATGTTTTTTTTTGTTGTAGTGTCGAGTCGAGTCCGATCTTTAAATTTTGATTCGAGAGTTGATTCAACTCGACTTGTTGACATCCTAATGCTTTGTGAAAGGAATTAGCAAGTCAATTCAAATTAATGAAGCTCCCAAGAAGTCAGATGGTCAACGCTGAAATAATTTTGTCGACTGTGCTGGTGTAAATATCTGAACCGAATTGCCTTGACTTTGAATAAGCCACATGATATTATTGCAGTAATGGCGGTGATTTAGGGTGTGCCCTCACTTTCTTATTTTCAAGTTTTCTAATAAAAATGATTTACGTTGAAAATTATTAGTCTTTGACATAAAAGTAAATTTACTTTGTTGTAAACTCTAGTCCAAATATATTTTATTGGCAGTCAATAAAACCAAAATATAAAGATTCGAGTACGAAGAATTATGTGATTTGGCTAAAATTTGATGAAACGAGTCCCATAAAATATTATTAAGATATAAAACTTAATTATTGTCATTGTTTAGAACCAATATGCAGATCGACCTCTTAAAGGATAGCTTAGGAGGGGTATTACAGAAGATAAGGTGTTTGGTTTTCTCTTATAAACATTTTTCATCGTAGCTAACTACTTCAGCGGTGGAGAATAATGTAGTCTCATATTGAAATAAAATTCTATAAATCTTGTGTATTCTTGTGTGTATATTTTTCTTTTAATGATTTGATGATATAGAATTAAAATTCCTAATTCTTAACAAATATGTGATGTCCGTCAAAAGGAATAAAGCAATAAGAATCGCACCTTACATCTTAAAAGCAAGAATTTTTCATTTAACTTAATCAAACAAGAAGCTTTTGCTCCTATCCTATGTAAGGGAAAAGTTGTTTCCTCTAGTTGGTGGCCTTTTCATGCCATTCAACTCAAACCAATAATAGATAAACATTATTATCAGACCCCATTTTGTAAAGATTTAGTAAAGTTAAACACAAGGATATCCCCTTTTCACTCTCCAAAGTGGACTAATTCCACATATAATAATCCCAAGAGGCCCCTTTCTCTTTAAGTTCAAATTTGCAATCGATCATTTTATGATAATGAAAACTTCCCTCAAAGGCTCATTGATGGAATATTATGAGACAAAGGACCCATTACTCTTTTCCCACTGCAAGTTAAACCCCACTTTCACTTTATGAATGCAATGAACATATAAATATATGTATATGAGTATGTATATGTATTTACCTAATCATGCCATCAAGGTCAAACTTTAAGCAAACACGTGGCTATGAGACCCCACCTCTTTAAACCACCCACCTAAACCTAAAGGTCATAAATTTGTTGGACTAACACATTTTGATTTTGGATTCATTCGAAATTTATTCATCTTAATTTAAAGAGGAAAATAAGTTAGATTATAACATGTTTCACAAAAAGTTAATTTCAACGATATTTACTGAAGTTTGTTAAAAATTTCAAAATGATCATTGGAGTAAAATTTATAAAAAATAATTACTTAAGTTTCTAACGATTACTGAGTTAAAAATATTAATATTAAATCTTTTGTTGACGCCATTAAGCGCCATTTTTATCGAACAACATTATTTATTACGATGCACAAGACAAAGTCGTCGTTAAAAAAAAAAAGCGTGGATTAAGGTTTAAGTCAAAAACAATTTAAAGTTATACTAAACCTAACCATTTACAATATTATCACATCCCATATTTCCTCCCCAGTTTCATTTGTTACCCTAATTCCCACATTTTGTTCTCAATTTCTTCAATTGGTACTGATATAGGGTTGTATTTCTTCATAATATTCTTCTCAAAATTGTCCATTTTTTTTATAATTTAAGCTTCCATAGTTTCAAAAGAAATGGAAATAGAGTTGACAAGCCTTTGTTGTTTCCAGATGACACAGCGGGGCAAGCTGTGTGATGAAGACTTTGTGGACTAAAGCTAATCCAGGTTGTCAATTCTTTGGATGTAGCAAATTTCAAGGTAAAATCACTATATTCATACGGTCCATGGTATTAATTAAGTTCAAGTATTTAAGGATGGATTAAATTTTGAATTAAATTCGAGGATTACGAATTTGGTTGATGTGGCCTTGTAGTTAACCTCGTTTGTGTTTAGATTGACATTTAATAATAACATGTAGGATCTTAGGTTAAAGTTCTCAACAATGATCACTATTATTTTAACCGTTAGAAACTTTAAAAACAACTACCG